>JANTBZ010052984.1:0-10088 GCA_024741255.1 Exechia fusca | reverse complement strand
ATTTATTATAACAACTTACCAGCGTATGCCGATTCCCGAGTCCCTGGCAAACTTCCAATTGTTTGTGGAATATGTCAGCTGCGAACTGCGTCATCCCGAGAACCAACACCCACGTCTGCTCTTTCTCAGTTTTGGTCATAAGTCAAGTTCAACGAAAATGTCGTTCTGCCGACAGCGCTTGGTCACCGCATCAGCCCATAACGGTCGGACGTCATTGAATCGGAGGCCACTCATCGATTCGGGCTCCCACGCTTTCACTATCTCGGAACAGGCGGTGCAAAATCTAGGGTTCACGAAGAAATCGACAGATTTGCGGATTAGTGGGATTGGTGATGCCACGGCGGAAAGCACATCGGGGTGCATTCGTTTTGGTTGTTTCCACTTTCTCCAAATCGATCAGCAGCGTTTGGATCAACGTTGAGGCGTATACGGAGCTAGACTTCAATCACGCCAAACTTACCGTTGCGGATGATCGGCAAATCGTGTCCACCCGAACTAGTCGCGCTGACGTTGGCGGACAACGAATACGTTCGACCTGGACGCATCGATGTGCTCTGCTCGGATCCGATGGGCTAAGTGCAAGGCGGATGAGCTGCTGGCGCAGGCGCAGTCAGTTGGTGAGCTGCGAAACTGTGCAGAGCAGCCGTGCATCTCGACACGTTGATGTAGAAGTTCGGGATGCGGGAGGCGCCACGATTGTCTGTCGAGAATGAAGAGCGTGCGTGCGGCTGCCGAACATTGTGTGTGTTTCGGAGTGGAGCTCAGTCCGTCGCCTGATACAAATGGTAAAAACGGGTATCAGATACAGCGACATGTACGAGGGACGCACAAGAAGTTCATCGACACTTACCGTGTATTACAGCATATTGAGGAAGTTGCGGTTGACGAAATGGAGGCGCAGCCGAACTGCTCTCTGCCGCATCATGCGATGCTCGAACCGCGGAGAGCAGCACAACGATGATCTGTGTGGTTACGCCACTGCGGGACCACGTCCAACGCGGCGGGGCTGAATCAGTTCTTGTTGACTGACCCGAGACTGCAGGCAGACGTTGGCGGAGATTCTGATGAGAGGATGGAAGGAGCACAGATTCACTATTAGTGCCGATATCGAACAAATGTACCGGCGCATTGCGACTATATCAGAGGATCGTGTATGTGGAGCGACGTCATTGAACATTACGGCACCTTACCTGACTGTGAAAACGCTGCCACGGCTTGCGGACGACGAATGTGGGCAGTTCTCGTCGACTGCATCACTTCTATGTTGTCGATTGCTTGGTCTGGTGCGAACACGGTGGGCAGCACAAACGAACTGAAGGACGAGCTGCTGATGCTGCTGTTGCAGGCTGGAGGCATGAAGCTGATGAAGTGGTAGTGCAATTGCAGGGAAGCTCCTGGTGACACTGCCCGCCGACTGTATACCGAATCCAATGCACCTCTTCACATCGACGACGACGGCAGCACCAAAGCACATCCTCCAGCAGACGAGTTCGCATACAAGGTGCAGTTGTCTGTGCTAACTGGAACAGAGAACAGAAGACATTTGTTGTCAGACATATCGAGACTGTTTGATGCACTTGGGTTCCTGGCGTCAGTCATTGTCAAAAACTCTCGCTTACCTGACTGGATTGAGATGAGACGCTGCCAGAAGATGTGCGCCACCACTGGTACAGGTTTCGAGGAGAACTGCTTCCCGCTCGAAGATGATCGCATTGAACGGTGGTGCCTAATGCAGCTGCAGCTTAGCATTTGGTAGAGCAGGCAGGCTGGAAGTCAACGGAGCTAGTTTAGCGAACAAGATATTGAACGAATGCAAGGCGGCATCACGAATCGAATCAATCCAATCCAGCATGCAGAACATTGTGTGGCAACACTTACCGCCTGAAGTCTACAACCCGGCAGATGTGTAGCTTCGCGAGTTGCCATGCCGTCGGAGATTGGAGCTAATCGCCTATGGTGGACTGGACCCAACTGGCAGCGCGATGGTCGATCCAAGTGTCCGAACGAAAGTTGTGTGGGAACATACCACTCGGTTCTCATCGTTGACAACACTGCTGCTCATTACAGGAACCGATGGGCTGCAAGCTGCGCAAATAGTCTGGATCCGTCTGGCACAGCAGCACGAGTGCGAATCCGTCCAGGGCGGTTGGTCGATGACAAATCGAAGCTGCAACCTCAGCTTCGACCAGCAACATCCAGTCCAACTGTCCGCGAGCACCCGAACACGCTCTCTAGCTCATTCCATGCCGGACCACAGGCAACTCGACATGCCAACTGCAGCGGCAACGACTGCGGATATTGAACGGGAGACGACAGGTGAAAATGAATGTCCATAGATGTGCGGTATGCACGACGCAATTGATGGGCGACTCATAAGCAGCGCTAGTGACGATGAGGTGACCGTTCCGCCACACCGCCAACGATTATGCGGGCCCCATTTGGTCACGAACGTCGAAGGGTCGCGGCTACACGGCGGCCAAGTCGTGGATCGCCGTCTTCATCTGCGGGAGTGAGCGACGTGTCCTGAGCCGCCTTCGTCGCTGCATTCCGGCGCTTAACGGTGCGTAGAGGTCTTTGCCCGGACAGCTACAGCGTCAATGGGAAATATTTGTATCAGAGGCTGACATGGACATGCGAAAACAACTCACCCCATTTCTGCAGGATGAGGAATGGCGAGACGAGCTGAGCGCCAGCGGAACCGGGTTTAATGGTCTAGCGGAGGCGGGAGTGAAATCAGCTACAAATGAACTGCGCAATGTGATCGGGGTTATAAAACTGACCTCTTGAAAGATGTGTACATTTCGATCGGAGGTTGAGGACGCACGGAATTCACGGCCGCTGTGCGATGCCAATAAAGGAAAATCTGAAAATTGGACATGTTGTTATCATTAGCGACGAGATGTTGCACTGCATGCGGTGGAAGCTCGGTCGCGTTATTGTTACTCACATACTCTACGTGAACTTATAATTTCCAGCTGTGGCACGTGCAAGCGAAACGAATGCTTCGGTATGCTAGAACAAACACAGCACAATGCATGCGACACAGCGAGGCGACTGGGACAAATCAATAATGTGGATGACGTACTATACACATTGTACCTTTCGTAGTTAACGTGTGGTGTGAAATATGCTCATGGGGCTGTTCTCTCTCAATGTGCGCACGCGCACTGATTTCAAACTCAGATGTTGACTTCAAATAATTTCCTGGACGTACCCAGAATGATGTTCGAATGATGTCCTAATGAGTTCTGATTTCTCGGTCGATTAATATCCGACCGTTTCTCGAATGATTTCTGACTGATTTCCGAGAGTCTTCAGAACGATTGCAGTGTGATTCGCCCTTCGTCATTGCCAACAAAAAAACAGCATCAAAACAAAACATTCACTCGCTGCCTCGCGCGTATCAAATTAGAGAATCATCGCCAATATCGCAACCAATATGATTCGGACACCACCCGAGGGCTCCACGACAGCAGACTCCATTCCACGGTCCCTGTACAACCATGCCTCGACGAACGCCACATCAGTTATTCCGTTTTCGTTTCAGCCGAATGTTGTTGGTACGTAATTTAGCTATGCCACACAAGAGTGCGTAATTGAGACATTCTTTGATGTATCATCATATTTGCGCTATCATATCGAACCTAAACCAAAACCTAAACTCTCAGCCGGACCGCTGCTAGCCTCCACCTCTGCCGCTGCCCTATCTGACTGACTGATTTGGGCTCGCCATCCACGATGATGACAAAGCTGAAGCTCGCCGCAAGTGCGCTCTGGCGGCCTGCGGTCTGCGCCGATGGATGTTGGGGATGTTGGCGCCATCGCGAGCGGTTCCGTTTCTTCGAGGATAACTACGCCTCGGTCGACGGCCGTTCCGCCTGCGTCGAGTCCGCCCGTCGGGTCGGAGGCGTTGAGTGCGCCAGCGTGCTCAGACTCGATCGCACCAATATCCCGTCGATCGGCGAGGCAGGCCCAGACGACTGGGCCAGACGGTCGCCGCCCATACCAATGGTATTGGATGTCGCAGCCTGTCAGACTCTGGGGAAGAAGATGCGCCGTGATGACGCTCCTCCACCGGAGGAGCACTATCGTCGGAAGTGCGTGCAGATGTTGCTGAGATGCTGTGCGGACTTTGAGAAGAAGAAAGCGCAGGGCAGGCGCATCCCGTCCGCTGCGCCAGTTGTTCGCGAATTTGGGTGGGAATTGTGTGTTGCAGCTGATCATCTGCATGTTTCTGGAGAACCGAGTGCTACTGAGTTCGGCAGGTGAGTGCTTCATCATTGCGCATCGTATAAACATAGTCGTATGTAATTTATTGTTCAATTTCGAACAACACTCGTGGCATGAAATACTCGAGGTAGCATTGAATAATGAACATTTAATAATGAAAGGAACCGAACACATTGTCGCTACCTACCTTCAGCCTTTCCATCATGATGCAACCATCGCCGGAGATTCGCACCATCAAGTCGCCATCAAAGTACTGGCCGCTTCGCTCGGGCGGCGGAAGCGCTTTCTCCGTCTATTGACGCAGCCTCCTCGGCTCTGCCTCGCTGAACGCTGCCGTCCAGCAGTTGTGGAGCGCCGTACAACCTCTGACCAGCTCATCCGGTCAGAGACTCGAAAGCTGGCACCGGAGTCGAGGCACTGCGGTGACAGCGATCCCACGACGAAGAAATGCGAACCGGTGCTGCCTTCACTCGCTCCAGCTGCCGCCAGCCGCATGCGATGCGGCTCAGGGCTCGAGAAGATAAGGGCGGCGTCGCCTGGCGATGTGCCGCATGGGCGACGGGTGGTGAGCTGGTGATGTTGACGCCGATGGAGGAGCAATGTGCGTGTGTGTTCTGCACTGAGGTATTTATTGGGTGATATTGAGGGGAAGTGGGGAGATTTGTTTGCGCTGGCAAATTCCAGCTGATGCGAAGTGATTGTCGGAAGATTGCGGAATGAGTGCAATATAGTACACAATAATTTTCTCGTTGGATCTTTCAGTTTGAAATTTGCAATTCAACGGATGAACATAACTGAACTGAATTGGCCTTTTGGTTGCACTAGCTCTTTCAGCCGCAACAATTGAGAACGTAGATAGTAGAGACAAATAGTGTGGATCGAACTCTGCGTATATTTTAACGCAGTTCTTCCATGAAAATGGCCGTGCTTTCTTTCGAGTTGAAATATTTTGATTTTATCTCCGCCGCAATAAGAAGTTGAGAACAAAAAAAATTCTCATCAATCTCTGGGTATATTCGAACCCAGTTCCATGGGCGTGCCAGATGGCCGTGCCATCTTTCGAGTTATAATATTTACATTTATTTCTTTTGACCATACTAGCTTCGCCTCGTGCATCGACCTCCTGATATGCAGCTGATACCAACAGGCTGCTCTCTGGATGACTTCTCTACGCAACGGTGAACCATCCTTGCTGAGTTCCTGACGTTTACGATCAACCTGCACGCATAGCAAGATGGAATGTTCTTCGCACGCGGCATTAAACTATGGAATAGGCTTTCTAATAATGATATAGGACAAATCCAAAACCCGAAAAAACTGAAAACAACAAACAAAACTAACTCACATATCCGGGAAACATGATAAAATTTCATTTTGGACACACAAGGTACACTATTATTTAATTGGATGCAATATTTAGGGACCACACAACGACACTCATTACGGCTGTGAACTCCATACGATACATGCAGCCAGGCTGCGAGCACAAACATCTTCAATCTGCGGAATTGTCCTGTATGTATTATGAATATTCATATTTATTTATTTATTCACATTTGTCTATACTGTTATGCATATCCAAAGCCAATAAAAACCAAAAAACGATCACAATGTCGGATTCAAATCTGAAAGAAAACCGTTATGCGCACAGATTAGTTGCGTAAATTGGCTTAACGTGGAGCATTTGAGGAGCATATGTATACATATCATGAACTCACATCAGGCTAGCACAATTCGCTTGATGGTTCGGTATGCCGCTGCCTTTGCACATATGTAATTCTCATGTCTCCATTCATCAGAACTATGCTGCAGTGAGGGTCGAGTAGATGCCCCTTCAATCGGACGTAAACGGGTGTATTGCGGAAAGTGTCTTGCGTCTCATACGAAGCACGAATTCGAATGTGGCATGAGCGGCTGTAACGGCTCGATTTCTCCATGTTGGAGACGCGTCTGAATCGCCTATATTGCATTGACCGAATCGGCTCGATTTCATGTGTTGTTCTCCGTTTGATGGAGGGGAGGGGAATTTGTTTCGAAAGGGGTTCGAACGTGTGGTTGATGGCTGGTGTCGAATAGGACTTGTGACTGCCTCAGCGTTCTGCGAGCCTGGTCAGAATGGGCCGAATCGGCTCGATTCCATTCCAGATGGGGAATTCTGCGGCACCGAGCTGCGTTCGCTGGAGCTCCCGTGGAAAGAGACTGTTAGCTGATGGTGCTGTAGGGCTTGAATGTTTATCATCATTTATGCAGTGGACAACATGTCGTACATCGGATATAATTTCCATGCGCAAGTGATTCGCATGCACGCACGCACTCCGTGTATGCATATTTATGCTGGACGGTTGAGCTCAATACACGATGCAGATTAACCGCACGCATTCAAACGCGCAGCATCAGCTACGTGGAGCACATTGGTGCACAATGCACGCTGAAGCTACCCGAGCACATCTCTGCTGGTATGCTGCGCCCATCCGCTGGTGGGTGGTAGACGGGTGAAATGTTGAGACGATGTACGAGCAAAGCATGCGCTTACTTCTGCGAGCCACGCACCTATTCCTCGTAGTCCACGTGGACTGGCGTGGACTTCACTTGATTCCGTCCTTCAAATCGAACGTATCACACTCAAGATGCTGCATAGTCGCGCGTATTCCACCCTATATTCAAAAATTAAATCACCCGGCAGCGTATCAGGCTCGCAAAAGTGCGTGCACGGCACTTCGTAGTCGCACAACAAAATCACAATAGTAGGCGTATGCTACTGGTATGTTACGTGGATTTAGCGTGCGGTTTGCGCAATATTCCTCAGATTTCTGCTGACTTGGTCACTCAATGCGTGAAGTCTGTCAAGCCACTCGCGAGATTCGAACAGTTTCCATTTGTTCACACAGGACGGACTCGAACATTCTATGAGCTTGGTCTTCTATTAATATTTCGTGTTTGACGAAGTCTAATAATGGTGGACAACATATACACTCGTGAAGTGCATGTGTGTGTGCATCTGTGAGTGATGACGTCATGATTGGGGCGACCCCACCCACTCGAGCCATCGTCACTGTCATCTCCTAAAGGGGGCAATAATAGCAACCGAACTGAGTGACAAACACCGTGCATGTTCCAACTTCTGCGAGCCTGTTACTCACTGAGTACAGTCCCAAATTGCATCTCGAATCGAAGGAGAACAACCCTTGCTTGGAGCCCGGGATCAACCTCATGAAAACATGGCAGAAATTATCATTTATGTTGAGCATAATATGTATGCTATTTTATGCTGTACAGATCTTTTCGAGGACAGTTCGCAAGCGTTCGCATTTGCACAGACAGCAGCATCAGATGATGGACTGTACAGAATTTCCCCACTAATCCTCAACTGCGGATTGACAACACACAAGACGTAGCATAACGTCTGATTTGCAACTATGTACAGTCACATTCGCATTCAATTTGGAATGGTTGAATTGAATAGGCCTTTTGTGCAGCATACAAAATGAATGGTTCTCGTTGCAATCATTTTCTATGTTGTGCGACACCGAAGTTCAGGCTCGTCGGTTATGCTGGCGCAGATCAGGCCATCATAATCGACTGTCAGATTTGTCTTATGCAATAGACACGACTCGTACAATATACATAATATCGCGCTTGCATCGGCAGAGAACCAGAAACAACCAGTCACAACCAAATTGAAATATAAAACTGCATGCCGATGCTATAGACGGATATAGCACCCTCAACGATGCGAAACAACTGCGTGAAAATATGCGCGAGTCTTGGTGATACTAATTCCTCAATATGTGTATGTACATATGTACATATTTATGTTCATAGTTAAATTATTATCGGTATACACAAAAATAGTATGAATGATGCGTGTAACCTACGTTTAATATTATTATCATGCTCATTTATGCTGGTCAGAAGTTATGCTATTGCACTATCTATTTCTCGCCAGTTGTGGTGGAAGTACATTAACATCGGCATTTGTTCGTCGAGTGAACAAGCAGGCAGCAATTTGAAATGCACATCACATCGAATATCACCTTCAGCCGTGGCAAAACATCTCCACTGCTTCTGCTTCCACTGATGTTGGTGAACATACACGGGCACTGAGCATACATATGTTTGTGCATGCGTTCGGTGGCAAATCGATAAAACGAGTGAGGTGTGTCTACCATGTTTTAAACTACACTTTTGCGACTGAAATGAGTCCAATGTTGATATGCTCGACAATCAGTCGACAATCATATGAGAAATATTTAAACAACTTACATCACAATCTACCTGAATGCGTGGTAGGCGACATACATAATTGCATGAAATTCATATGCGGAATGGAAGTTCAGTCCGTGGAACCAAACTATGCAAATAAAGCAAAATTATCATTTATGCTGCGCGTTGGGCTTCTCTCGCACATAACTTGGCAAGTGATTCGCATGCTACACACAGTATTTATGATTTCGCCACTCCAGTTTGGGTAGTCCAAAGCATTGGCCACATTGCAAGTCGAGTGACCAAGCCAGCAGCAATTGCGAAACCTATCACACCCCACCAGCCCTTTCGAGGTGCCGCATTCGACCAGTTGGGTGGCAACATTCGTCCACTGCTGCTACCACCCACCTGCGGATGGGCCCAACATATCGCAACTACTGGCGCTCACTTCTGCGAGCCATGCACCGTTCGCTCGTGCTCCACGTGGGGTCCACGTTGACTTGACTCTAGTTGTCAATTTGATTTAAACGGCAACACATGTGTGGTGCAACGCAGTAGCCGTGTGACTTTAAAGTTCGACGGATATGCAAAACTGCCCGAGTTGAAACGCAATGCAATGAATATACCACGTATACATTTAGCACGTATTCTGTCCTCATATTAGCCATTTATTCCCACCCACTTTCCACCCATCCGGTGCAATGTTGCTCGAGTTGGCTCGCGTTGGCTCCACGTGGACTGTGTTCATGTTCATACTCGGCTGGATGACTGAAAAGAAGAAAATTGTACAATAAACCAGAGCCATCAGCCAGCCCACCCACAAAACGCCCATCGCATCAACATTTTCGCAATTTCCACATACACTATACACACAAACGCGTCATCTGTGTGCGTGCGAGCGATTGTAAATGGATGGAATGATTGGTGCCTAGATGCGATGAGCATACCAGTAGCGTGCGTTTAATATTGGGATTTGGTTAACCGGTCGTTGCTGGGTTCGTTTAATGGTTTACGTAGACCTATTTCACATCATTGGAATGGTGAAACATTGACCTTCAACATAGACCTTCGTACGATTTCGATTCGGTAGCAATCACAATGCGATGATGAACATGTCGATGTTCATGCCGGATAAATAGCGTTCGCAGTAAATGAAAAATTGGTTGCGAAATTTTGTTTGAAACTATGAAAGAACAATTGTTGAACAATTTCCATATGATGGGTGCTCTCATTTGCCTCGATATACTCATCAAACCTGATACCTTTATATAAACATTCATTCTCACCGATGGGACACGTACTTCCAGGCCTACACTTGGAAATATATTGGAAAGTCGAAAAAATCGTCGATAGATTGATTTCGGCGCTGAAGGTGAAGGACAGGATATCATCCATACTTTGATCGTAATACCATTTGACAAAGTCAGGAAAATCCCAATATTAAGCGAACGCTACTCGTACGTTGTGGTTCTAGATGAAAGGTGCTGGCCGGATCTCTACAGGCCGTCGAAGTGATGCGAGATGCAACATAAGTCTGCACATATTGAATAAGAATAAAAAATATAGAAAATTGATTATATATGTTTCGGTCATTACATTTACCTTCAGATACAGCTAAGGTCTATTTTTCTCATTAAGATCAAGCTATCTTATAC
>JANTBZ010052973.1:0-10088 GCA_024741255.1 Exechia fusca | reverse complement strand
GAAACACATTTTAAAACGTAGAAAAAACATACCCTCGGTTTTCTTAGAATAACTCTGTGAATTTAATTTTCACAATTATCAGAAACATCCTTATACATTGTCTTTCAATTAAATTTTTCCGTTTTGAAATCGGATTCAAATTACGACCGCGGGAGCTCTTCGCGCTTATTATGCAAAAAATACCCTGTCGTACTCTACATATATTTCAACGTGAAATTTGACACAAATGTCACTAACAATACTTTCAACTTTAAAATACTCAACTGTGATCTTATGGAAGTCTTGATACCGTTCATATTCAGAATGTTATCATTAATTAAAGTTTCATCACAGCTAGCGTTCACTTTTCAAAATCAACTGTGCTAGTCTAATCGATATTCTGTAGCCGCACGTCCCTCGAAACGGGAAACATGCTATAAACACACTGCTGATGTAATTTCGGTTATTTTTGAGAATCATATTTCAAGTCTTTCTCATCAATATAACAGGGTAAGAATGAATGGAATTCAGAGCTTGACATCTTTACTTCGCAGTTCAGCGATTGGTCGATCATTATTGCGACATGGACATTATATAAGAATAGTACATGTGCCCATCCCCATCCATTGGCACTCTTGATACAACATTGCGCTAATGGACTTCGATATGATTTAAATGTGATATTTTTTAAATTAATATTATAAATGCAGTGCTATTTTCTTCATTATTTCCACATAATTGTTTCTTATTCTCATTTTTCACATGAAAAGGCTCTAAAATATTTTTTGACTGATTAAAATGTTGAGTCACAACCACAGAATCAATAACAAATTGGACAAAAATTGTTTTAATTTCGTACGAAATTAAAAGCGAGGGTGATCGCGTGAATTCGATTTTGTCGCTGTTTTTAATTATTTTGAAGTTCACGGCATATTTTTTTCGTCGTTGTTTGCTGTGATCAGCATCGGTTTGAGAATCCAGGTTCTGAATTCCAACAGTATGCCACACACGCACACACACATACGCAATTGCTTGATATTTAGCGCAGCTTATGCATGTCATATGCACGTGACGTGTTCTCAACGTACATACTTAAAAAGTACAGTGAATACTCCATGTACACATGTGCTATGCCTTGCGTGGACGCAGCGAACACAGGACCTCGATTATACTAAACCTAACATTCAGCTAAAACAGCAGGATTTCTCTTGGCTTGCCGTCCGGGTCTTATTAGATTCTAACTATGTTTAGTTTAGATTACTTTAGTGTTTAGTGAAAAGTGTGTAAAACTAAATTGTTTTTGTTTGGACATCCAAAAGTCATTGATTCGATGCTTCGAAGATTCATATTCACGTTCTCAAAATGACTGAATTTTAGAAAAGCGATTTATCAACATGAAATTATACGAAAACAATTCGATAAAATATTTATTGTCTGAAGGATAGCGAAATTTGTCGATAAATGAAAAGTTTGTATCGAAAAATCCAAATATCGACTGGGATAGCCCTGCGCCACCTGGTGGCAATATCTTGAAATGCCTTTCTAGAAAATGTAGTACGCAACAATACCTTCAATTCCTGAAACCACAATTCATCTCAACACAATTCATGAGAATGTTTTGCCCATGTTTGCAAACGAATACAGCAAATCCACATTTAGTGCTAAATATAGATGATGCACGGCTTACTTCGGAATGAAATTAAGACCATTCAATGTAATGTGTCTAACTTCATCGTAAATCGGAGATAAGGCTCTTTCGAATTGCATCATTCGTTATTAGAAAAAGTCATCCTTTGTTAGAAAATACGTTGATTCAAAAAGTTAGTTGTAAAATGACCACCCTGTACAATATTAATTGTTTACACTATGAGAGGTTCAACCTAGACGACATTAATGGTTCAACCAGACGACATGTCATAATTTCACTAATTGTGTTACTACGGCCGTCTACGTCTACGGTCGTCTGAGTGGCGTAGGGGTAGAGTACCTGCCTCACGATCGGAAGATCATGGGTTCGAATCCCGGTATGGGTGCGTTTTAATTCTTCTAACGATGATCCAAAGGAAGGATGTTAAATGTTGCCTAGGGTTGCTCTTTGGATCGCTGTGCTAATCACATGGCATCTTTAAACCCGAAATCTATTATGAAGCCCTGCTACTCTTCACATACAAGAAGAGTATAGAAGGGATAGGCCAAGACCTGTAATGGGTTGTAGTGCCACAAAATTATTAATTATTATTACCGAATATGTTCATAGAATCGCGTTTGTTACTAGTTTGACGCGAATCTGTAATTATTGGTTCTAATATGTTGATAGAATCGACCCGAATGGGTCACCATCAAACGTTGAAAATAACCTGGATCATTGCAAATATCCAGAAATTTCCTAAATTGCCGGGAATCGTCGAAAATAATTGGCAAAATTTGAATAATCCATGAAAAATGCTTGAATTGCAATATGAACGAGTAGGTTTGCCGTCCACTTTTCATCTCTGACTGATCTGTTTAAAAAATAATCGCGATCCCGTATTATTGGTGGGAAATAATCGATTATTTTGTCGAACTGGTGGACTTGCGATTCGAAAGCTAGCACTTTTCCACCTGAGCTATTTATGAAGATGATGTGTTATTATTCAGTAGCATCCAACAAATTCCAAATCGTCCACATGTTTTCAAACTCACACACACGCACCACACCACACCACACCACACCGCACACACCACACACGAACACGTGAATACAAATTAATTTAGGATATTTGAAAATTTACTAACACGCAACCATCGAACACGTCATAGTTCTCGAACGGAGTGACATAGGATAATGTTTTTGAAATCAAATGGAAGGTAATATATGTGCGCATGTTTCCACAGCATAAAATCACGAAAAAAACAATCGATTATTTTCCGAAATCGGATATAATCGATTATTTTTTTAATCGCACATCCCTAGCGACAAACGGACTTCGATCGATCGGTCTCTTGCAAAACGATTAGAATTGTTGATCGGGAAACGACAAAAGTACTTCGATCGGAACGATTATTCTCTTGCAAAGCGATTAGAATTGTTGATCGGGATACTACTGTTTCTCCTTGCCCTGCTCATGGGTAACACACCTAAGTTACCAAGACACCTCTGCTGGACTTTGGATCTCATTTGCTTAGAATAGTGTGTTTCAAATAAACTAAATCTTTTTGTATGAGAAAGATACATCTTCCCTCGATAGAAAAAAACGCTAAATATTTTATTCATTTGAAGAAAACAAATTGATACATTTTTGCTAATTTCTTCGAAAATATACAAAACATGTAACGCGAAACAGAATTATCCAAGCAAATGATGTGCTTAGGGCGATAATTGCATGAAGAACCAATTTCACGTCGTCTTTCAACCCACTTTTACGAAATATCATCGAAAAATCAGGGTTTTTAGACCCGTTTACACTGTTTGTTACCACTATTTTAGGGTCCTAAAACGTACTTTTTTAGGCCATCAAGTTCTGGGCCTTGGTGTTCATTTGTAATTTGTAGGGCGTTGAAGCGTTAGGAGTTATGTTATGTTCAATGTCAATGATATTGAATTACCGACGCGCCAGCGCCAATTGTATTGAATTCGTCGAGGCGATGCAAAAAAGCCAAACGAACTGTACAGAACGCAGTTTCTTCTACTGCACTCGTGATATCGTTTCATTTCATTCAGTCGAAGAGACTGGCAGAACTTGCGCTCGGGGCGAATTTGCACGAATCTCTAGAACGGTTGGACGCAAAACTCAGCCTGTTAAAATCTTCTTTGAATCATTTACAAAAATGTGTTTGCGAAAACAGTTTTTTTTTCACTAAACAGCAAAACAAATTATTTCGGGTGAGGTTTATTTTTACTCGCAGATCCAGAAAAAGTTATTCCAAAACATTGAGAATTTGTTTTCAAAAAGTCTATAAAGAAAATTAGCGGGCATTTCTCATCTCAAAAGATATTGAAATTCTAATGAGAAATGGTACCTCGGGGGCGAACTTGCGCATCAAATTATGCACCATGCACAGTGCACAGATATCGTACATCATTGTGGTAATTGAACAATTGTAAAATAATAGAATTTGATTGATCGCTACGTGTGATTTCGCAACACCGCGATTTCGAAGTTCCGGATATTAATAATTTTCCACTAAAAAAGATAGTCATGTTTCCATAAAAGTGCGCAAATTCGCACCGTCCTCCCCTATATGTATTGATTTTTGTCGGAGCACAGCATGTGCTCGGACGCATTGATTCTTATTGCATTGGCTGAACGAAACGTGGATGCACAGTCCAATGAAAATGATATTGATAGCAGGGCGAACCGAAGAACAGTAAATCGCATGCTCTCTGTACTCTGTACACTTCTTTGCTGTGCTATCAATATCATTGCACTGCGAACTGTGTAGGTATAGGTATACACACATTTTTTCGCAGCATTTCTACTCGAAGTCATTAACGTACATTCCTCATTTGGTCTACCGTCTTTCACAGCATAGTTATCCAATTAAAATTATCCAAACACAGATGACGCCCGAGTTGTGCAAACACGCCCGAGCATGCATATGTGCGCAAGACTCACGCTTGCACGTTGTCGACATGGCGGAATGTGTTTTAAAGTGCAGCATGTTGTTTTAATATTATAGTATGTGGCACGACGTCGACACCGCGTCCGCAACGATAACGTCGCGACCAACAACCAAGGCACGGCGCAGAAGCAGCGAAAAGAGTGCTGGCCTTTCAAACGCAAAATGTATTTGTGAGAGGAAAAGTGTACGATGTGTGAGCTTTCAAAAACATGCAAAACTTGCACACACACACGTACGACGTATGCGTCATAGAGCCGCCGCATGTGCGCAAATGTGCATGCACGACACACTGCGCGACGAAACGCTGAATTTGTTAGAGCTCTAAGTATTACCCGGCATGTGGCCGGATGTCCTGCAGGCAGCGATGTGCGGTGCACAAGGCACAGTGTGAACATCGTATGGAACATACGACGATGACGGCTCGCAAAATGTTAGTTGTTTTTCAAGGTGGGTCGTTGCAGCTGCTGCTGCGGTATGTGTGATGAAACGCAGAGCGTGGTGATGTTAAATTACTTTCGCGCTGTCCACCCTTGCTTGATGCTATGAGCTACTACTAAATTATTATGTGAATATGAATACACATGAACTGAAGTGCTTTTTGATACGAACATGATTTTGGCGTGATACATCGAATACATTTTCCGCATGCTGGAGTTTTTATAATTGTTCGGCGTTTTCATCCGAATATATTGATAACAGCTACCCACGAAGACATCTTTGATGAAAGCGCACACATTGGCTTTAATTGTTCGTGCTCTTCTGCTCGCTGAAATGTCGGCAATATTATGACCGGACAACAATGGTGGACCCGACTTGCATTTATTTTCCTGCTAAACAACCCAACACACTCTGCGCCAATTCAATTTAGGAACGTGCTGCAGCTTCTGCTGCTCCAGCAACACATTGCCAATTTCTCAACCCGTTGCAGTCAAACCACTCAGCGTCAACATCATCGTAGCTATCTCGCATCTCACCTGCGCACGACCAGCCGTATAACCGAATATTGACCGGTGTGTTCGCTCGTGCGAACGTACACCTTTTTCATTTAGTCTTCGAGCACTCGGTGTGGTGTTGGTCAGCGAAGTCGTAGGGCAAACGGTTTAAATACACATTTTCCTTGCTAGCCGCGAGCCTGAGCTGATGATGTAATCAGATCGAGACGTCTGTCGGGATTGTTGTGCAGTCCCATCATTCTCGACGTGTCTCGCGAACGTGCGGCAAAAAGTGAGGAATATCACAGAAATAAGGCCAGTAATAATGAAACTACGGAGAGAACATTCGTTACGTCAAACACGTGAACGCTACTCCACATTTAATTTTATTGTTCACTACATATTAACTTGCCTAAACAGTTCAGTTGAAAAAGGAAAAAACAGTTGAGTAGAGGGATTTTTAATGCAAAATAAACTAAATATAATATGTTGTCACCATACTTATACTCGATTGTATGAAGATGAAGGTTATACGGTGTAAGTTTGGAATATGCAAAATAATTGAACGGTTACAACAGTAACAAGCTATTCATACCATTTTGCCTCGAAGATTTTCCGGTACTTGCCTTTTGCCATAGTCCCGACTGCAACCGAAGATGCAGAATAGCGTGTGAGCCGAATAATAAGATGTACAGTGGCGGAAAGAAAAATTAAACCACGTCACATTGCTGAACGAGACAGAGCATGTTAATTGGTTCTCAAATGCAGAAATGTCTGGAGAATCTGGAGCTAGACTTACATATTTGCTGAATTTTCAATTTGAAATGCAAACATAATGGATTTAGTTCTCTGACGATGAATTATGGAACATTTTCACTTCTAAATAAATAAACTACATTTTCTTTATGGTCTTTTAAATAGGCATACGCAGTGTTGAAGGAACATTTAAGCATAAAAAACAATTATTTTCAGGCACTTTTTCGTGCCTAACAAAAAAACTATAATGCGATGTCACATTTATCTATTTCGCAGTCCGTCACTGTATAAATGTTATTACAGTTTTGTACGCACGGTTAGCTGCGTCCGAAATCAAAACAACAAACACTAACACCCACTGCGATACAGTCTATCTTTCGTTTGATGCTGTGTTCAGTGCTGTAAGCCAAAGGCGAGTATTTACACTCCGAGCATCGTCCATGGCTGGGTGATCTCGGAGACGTGCACGTACCTTTTGGAGCGTGTTATGCATACGAGAACAACTGTAAAGGTTTGCAGACATCAAAAGAGATGCATTTCAGATACAAAGCACGTATGTATGCTCGAATACAATATGCATTATTCGAGCATTCCATGCTTGATGAGTGACTGTGAATTTTAAAATTACACCAATGTCTCTATCAGTACAACGACGAATCATAATCCATGTCGCATAAAATTGATCTGGCAACACTCCAACATCGAAATTTAAACCGATTAACATTTGTCAAATACACAACCTTGAGTTGTCTTCCTAAACCTTACTTCATCAGTTGATTTCCATTAGTCCACTGAATATATATTCCGAGCGCGAATCGAATCAATTCCGAACATTCGTACGTGTTCTAGATGAGTTCACGATAATTCCTTCCGGGTTTCCGGCACACACAGTTCAACAATGTGACACGCAAATTCCGACTCGACGCCTCCGATGGAAACTCTCCGACTGCGACTGCGGCAAAGTTTGCACACTTTAATTACTTGCCTTTGCGAAACTATGCTCTTGTATTTCCATACAGTAAAATGTGCGGTAAACTGCGTTAGGCCGACACTATCGCATTTTGGCACGTCGTCATTGTCGTCTGCATCGTCGTCGTCATCGCCTGACCAAGTTTTCTCGCATGCCGATGTCACGTACACGAACTGCTGACACTTCGCCGGCGCGAATACTTAGGAAGCTATAAATCAGCTTGTCTGCACGCACTTCGGTCGGTCACCGTCCATGAACATTGAACGTAGACACCAGACTGGCGTTCCGGTTACGGGTGCGACCGGTGACCGGAGATTGGGGTCGAACACAGTTGCAGATGTATTCCGAGCACTGAACTTCGAAGAATGGGCTGAAAGTGGTCAAGCAATATAATTATATCATCGGTGTCTTGTGTGGGTTTGTGGGTTGGATTACAGATACGACATCGCATACTACAAAGTTGAATTTTCGTTACTTTAAATACGTTATTATTGCTGTAATTCGACATTTCGAATGCAAATAAATCCTATATCGAATTCTTATATCAATATGCAACCCACAAAATTCCAATATCAAAACAAATATTCGTTTGTATGGGTAATATTGAACACTGAGACATGGTAAGGCTTACATATCGACAATGTAACAATACAACTAAACCTCTTTAAACTTTTAGTTAAACTTTAATTTAGTTTATTTGTACGATTGCGCAAATACATTCCATACATGGGCGATACCAGATACAACATGTATAGTGAAGAATTGATATCGTAAATATGAGACAAATACAACATGTACAGTAGAGAATTCAAGTTGTAAACATTTGCGGACAAACATTATGTGTGGATATGACGAACCGCGAGTTACAATAATGATGATAATTACTGACAAAATAATGACAGTTCGCAGATAAGATTATTTATGGCAGGGTAAAAAATGACTATGATCAATAATATATTTTGTCTTCATTAGAAATATTGTTCCTTCACTGGTAGTTTCGAGACTAATCAGCCCTTGTAGTACAACGAGAAACGGATTCGATCGAAAAACTCATTGTAACCCTACCGAATATCCGGAGATTATAACCGAATTAAATGGTAAATCAACAGACGATCGCATCGCTGTTTTCATCGCGCATGAATGTTTGTGTGTGTGCAGGCTGCTCTCGAGGGTAGCGATTACCAGCTGGGCGGATGAGCAGAAGCAATTTTCCGGCGCACTGTTTTTCACTTTCAACTTGTGCCGAATCCAGCAGCAACAATTACGAGAGAAAACAAAAATTAATATACTGCAGTGCGTATTAATTTTCGTTTTTCTCGTAATTGTTGCTACTCGATTGGGCGGCACTAGTGGAAAATGAAAGCACCGTATGCACGCCTCTAATGACGAACGCAAATTACATAGGGGAAAGTGTTCGATGAACTAGTTTGCCCAAGCTTAAACTAGTTTTTATCGTAAGTCGCAACAATTGTGCAGCCAGCCCCATGACCATTTTTCGCGTAATGATGTCTCACGCGACCAACTTTCAATTTGTTTCGATTTCGATGTTGTTTGTCGGCACTTTGGAGAGTTTGCAGTGAGCTTTACGATATTTTCGATACACACGACGCACCGCAAACCGAGAGCAAAGTTTTGTTTGGCCTCGTTTCGAGCCAATGGCTGCTATAACTTGGACATTGTGTGTGTGTGAGTGATTGTGCGGGTGTAGCGACTTTGGGGTAGAATTAACGATGTTCTGTGGTGTTCAATATCGAGGGCAGTCTCTAAACGCTAACTGCACTTGGCACAACTCAACCAGACACCATTGATTGAAACATGCGTGCTAAGAAACGAAGCTCAACCATAATTTTCTCAGGCCAATCTGCCGCATTTTCAACGTTATCGTGCAACAAAAGTCAATAATAATGGATAGAAAGGGCTGAAAATATGATAATAAATGCATGCTAACATTTTTTAGTTGATATTGCCAGTTTCTTGTACTGTTTAGGTATTCTCTAAGAATATTTCGACATCGATACATCAAGTCGTCAGAAAATCTGTCAGTTTGTGTAATGTATTTCCGTGTATTTCGTATTGAACATTGAGAATCCCTACACTGGTCTGGTAGCTTTAACTCATGTATATTTTTCAAGCTCCAACATGATCATATCTGAATTTAGTTCTAATTAGAATATTCATTTTTGCCACATCGAATTTATCCCGTCTTCACACATTTTGCACTTACCCAATCGCTTGAGAGATCGTGTCAAATCATATAATGTCCTTTCCAAATTACCCCAACATTGCATCTGGCTCTGTAGTATATTACACTAACGTACATATGGATGTGTGTGCATTTGCACGTCTGTTGCTTGCACGTCGGCGCCTGACTCAATTACACGCTGACATTTTGCGTCCATCCATCCCAGTGCCGAGCCCATGCCGACGAAACTGTGCATTGCATTCAATTCGCATGTGCCGCAGACGATTGACTATGCTATCCAGACTTGTTGAGAATTATTCAAATTTCCAATAATACAAAATGATACACAAAATGATTTCAAATGTCAAATACGGAGCACAAAATATTTGTTGCTCGTATGCTTACACTAGACAACCACAAAAAATACCGACCTTCTGTATAGGCTTTTCTGATTTACTTTTATTTCCTAATCACCAAATTGGCAAACAAATATTGAATCGATAGATAGCATTCGAAGATATTGGCATAAGTTGTTATTTCGACATGGCCTAAGACATTTGCGGATATATGTATCATGTTTTATTTTATGTAGGCTGATCTACCACACATAAAATGAAAAGTAATAAAAAATGCTATAGCTTATTCTGATATTGTTTTTTACTAAAGA
>JANTBZ010052962.1:0-10089 GCA_024741255.1 Exechia fusca | reverse complement strand
AGACATGCGCAGATGTATGTATGGAGGTCACGCACGTGTCGTTACGGATCACAGTGAGCATCTATCTCGTGATTCTAGGGGCAAAGAGTTTAAAAGGACTCTTGCCAATGCGCCCTGTGGCCGAAGATATGAGCAGTTAAAGATTTAGATTTTGTATGGGAGTTCTATAATTTGACAACTTCTACTGGCTACAATTTTCACGTCGAAAAGGTCGTACAATTTTTTCCATTGTCCAACTTGTATCTACAATTCTGCATCAACAAATTGTCGGAAAGTGATAATCGTCAATCGTCCATACAAACTTCCATGCAGGAACTCAATCTTCAACTGCTCATATCGTCGGATCAAATGCATAATGCTCAAAAACTTGCACGATATGCATAAATTTGTGTGCATGCGACAGCTCTTTGCGGAGAAGGTGCCGCTAAAACGCAAAAACTCACAATCGACCAATTCGACCAAATAGTTCAATTCAATGAATTGGAATATGAATTGCGGTTACATGTAAGGTTTCAACCGTATTTTTTAGTATTTTCCCAAATTGAATTCCAGAGAAAGTATGAGGCTGTCTGAATCGAGAAAAAGATTCTTATGCAGGGTTTAGTGACGAATTCTGTACGAAGGGGATGGCTGGATCCAGTCCGATTGCAAAGGGAATTAATTTTATCACCACAGTCAATGAATCACAGGTCAAATGCTGCCTTAAATATAGCCTATTTTGCGAGAATTTAAAATGTTGAATCACTTGAAAACGTCATAATCCAACAGAAAACCACTATAGTAATTAATTCGCAAGTCATCTGTATTCTGAAAGGTTGCATGTTCACCTACAGAAAAAAATAAACTGCGACTTGCTGTAATACAAACGTCAGTGCTGTAGGTCAAACACACAGAAGCATATGCGCATGCATACACACCCACTCATGTCGCGACAATTAAAATTACCTGAAAAGGGGTTCCGTTGCACAATCGTTCAGCGACTCTCAGCAGCGAGTCTGCGCGCTTCTGATTGCTCGATTAGTACTTTCACACGGCGCTTTGTACACGTGCACTCACCTCGCAATTCCACGTAGCAATTCCACGTATTCCACGTATACACACCGGCGACCGCCCATTCTCATAAATTCATCTCTGGGTGTACCGTTTACCTACGAAACACACAACAATATTCTATACTCAAATAGCATATTTATGTAGGCAATTAGCATAGCTTTAAACGGTAAGCGAGCGCGCGCTGCTCGAACCCCAAACAGTTCGACGAACTCTCTGGTCGTTCGGTCGCGGTCCGTCGTCATCATACCCAACGCAAACAAATTAGAAAACTCTCTTTTCGGGCGGGCGGGCGAAATATGTTTTGCGCGCCAATTACATGCGAATTCATACGCCGCGACGCGACGTTTCCTCGTCGGTGGAAAATCGCGGTCATGCGCAATGCGCAACACGGTTCAGCCGCATCGTCGTCGTCCTCGTCGTCTGTAGCCTATAAATGTCGAAAGCCATCAATTTGCGACCACAGTTAACCGTCGTTTGTCAACCGGTGCACACCACAGGAATATCGCAACATATCATTCGAAAATGAAAATCTCCACGCTGTTCCCCATCGACCGACTGGCGACGGTATTTCAATCGCGTCAACGGTCATCGGAGAACAAATCCGCCAACATCATATCTCCGCCTTCGTCATCATCATCCGCCTTCAACACATCGAAACTCTGCACCAACACCGACAATAGTCCATCGTCGCTATCAACGGACACCACCTGCATATCATCACATAGTGTCACGAAAACGCAGCATAAAAACAACGACCAGCAACATGCGCAGAGCAAACGACACAGGATCTTCCGACAACCGGTGGTGCACGTCTATCGTCTGGCGACGGTATTCCAATTGCGCCAACGGTCACCGGAGAATAAATCCTCCAACAACATATCTCCATCGTCATCCGCCGCCTCGTCACACTCATCACAGTCACAATCGACGAAAACCTGCTGCACATCGGCACAGCAACATATCGTGACGAAAACGCAGCAGAAAATCAACGACCAGCATCAGCAGCATGCGCAGAGCAAACGACGCACGATTTTCCGTCAGCCGGTGGTGCACGTTTATCGGAGGGGAATGTCGGGGTTGCCGACACAACGAGTGCCCAAATCGACGGTGTGTCGATACTGTTGAGTGCATCAGATTGTACATTGTATAATAAAGTGAATTTTGATACGTGATAGAGATAAATAAATCGATAGTTTGAATTTAACAGAAAACAACAAACGGTGTAGAGTATATTTGCTACATAATCGACTGGTGAGGATGTCTTGAAAAGTCTTGGAAATGTTCTGCGATAACACTGTGAGAGCTTGTCAAAGATGGACACCACAACACTGTTAATTCACCTTGTTCAACACTTTTATCTTAAGAGAAGTGAAAAGAGCACCCTCTTTTTCTCGAGACGATCAATGCTCCCAAACCATAATAAATTGGAAAGAACAACAAATGTAGGATCAACAATAAATAAGTTGTGTTTTTATTATATTTTCCAAGGGTTTTTTAACAATCGATTTTAATTTTTTGTACATAAATCGGTGATGGACCAGAATCGGAGTTATGAATCTTCGAAAAACTCGATCGTTTTTTACGTCCTACTTGAATCTGCTGGATCAAGGATAGGGAGTTCCCTTGAACCAAACACTTAGTTCGGACCTGACACTGAAAGATTGCAATTATTTCAGGATCACGCGAAATGTTCTTGGAAGTATAAAGTTGATACCAATAAAGTCTTGTAAGAGTTCACTGTCCGAGTCATTTACACAGGGTTAAAGCATACTGAAATGTCCCCCTGAAAGTAGACAAATGACGACAAATGACGTATAGTTGACTCAAATCGGATGACGATAACTACTACTTAAGCATAATGTTTTGATTTTTCAATCAACATTTAGGATTTTGAAATATTACTAATTTCTTCATATTTGTATCGAGTTTTAAATTTAGCGAGTGTCCGACTAAAGCAAAATCTACTCTATTGTTCACAGAACAAAACGACTTTCTTGCGCTGTAATGGCAGCCATTAGTGGATTACCTCGTCCGATATGACCGTTGTGAATAATATGTTCACACCACCTCCACCCAACCGCATGTCGACACTACTTGTTGCTTGTTTCACGTGCGCTCGCAAACACCGGTTTTGCATCTTATCGCCACGCAGTTAGTAATAGTAGTAGCACGCAATGCGGTAAAAACCATGTTCAGTGTTTATACGTGTCGACGACGTCACTCACTCATTCACTCAATCACTAACGCAATTGGTATGTTAGCAGAATAATAAATAGCTGATATAATATTCTGCCAGACTCAATTGAATGTAGATCATATTGCTAGGATCACTTGGGTGAGTGGCGCTCATCCACACGTTGTCATCATCGGATCATTTGTATTCACTTCTGATATACGGCATTCGTGTGCCGCGATTAGAGTAGTTGACAAAAAAGAATCAGCTGTATTCAATGTATTCTCAATCCAACTATGGCTAGCAGTAAATAAACGCATGAAACATACTAGGAGTTAGGTGATATAAATACACTTTAATACTCATCTCTACAGACTATGGTATGGTACGGAATGGTAGAAAAGAAACACAAAAATCGCTACTCTTCTCTACACTGTCGATTGCGAATCAAACATTCTCAAACTAAATTCGACATAAATTACTCGCCACATCAGCAGCACCTCACTTGCCATGCTGAATCGACAGCGTCTTCTGAATGGTCAAACCACCACCACCATTCGCACCTCCCTCAACAACCGCTCCACCTCCGCCGCCATGCTGCAAACCGGCGCCAATGTGCGCCTTCGAAGCGGCCACCGAATGCGACACATGTCCAATGGAGTCGGCCACCGACTGAGCAACACTGCCAATGGCCTGACCGACGAAATCGGTCACTCCAACTGTGGCGGCTCCGGCTCCGCCGTATCCCGACTGGTAGTTGTTACCAGCCGACTGCGAATAGCCGCTTCCGCTCTGCGCAGAATAACCCGATTCAGCCTGGAATCCGTAGCCCGACTGCTGCTGCTGCTGGCCGCCAGCACTGAAGCCAAAGTCCTTCTGCACCTGCACGCCGCCGCCCTGCTGACCGTAGTTCCCCTGCGGCTGCTGCGGCAACGGGGCCGAAACACTACCGCCAATACCACCGCCTCCAATCGTGATCTCCTTGGTGATCTTCAGTCCATGCCCGTAGGATCCCTGCGCCTGAGCGCCCTGCTGCGACTGCTGAGCGACACCGCCTCCAAGTCCAAAATCGTATCCGTACTGCGGCAGCGGCGGAGGAGGCAAATGGTGCATCTGCTCCTTGTAGATGTTCTTCTCGATGAACAGGCTACCATGCGCTGGTGCCGGCGGCGGAGGAGGCAGAGCCACCTTCACGTGCTTGTAGACGGTCTTCGGCGGCGGCGGCGGCGGCGGCACATCGAACGTCGACTGGAAGTTCGAGTCGATGTTGACGTTCACGTTGGGCAACTGCTGCTGCGGCTGAGGCTGCGGCAGCTGCATTATCTGATGGTGCCCGCTGGCTCCGCCGCTCGCGGACGCGTGGAAGTTCTTCTCAGCGTGGAAGCTGCCGCCCGCCGCAGCCGACGAATGACCCTTCGAAATGGTCTGCACGTTGCTCTGGGGAGCGGGCACCAGCGGAGCCGGCACATACACGGTCTCGTAGTTCTTAATGGACGGCGCCGCCACGGCGGCCTGCTGCTGATGATGGTAGACGCCCGCATTGCTGTTGACGGAGATCGTCTTGCGCGCTGAGCCCACCGAGTGCGCCACCTGGCCAACGGAGTCGGTGACCGACTTGGCCACGTTACCGATGACGCCACCGATAATGGAGGCCACTCCGCCCACGGGATTGCCGGCCTGGCCGCCGATGCCGATGGTGTGCGAGTATCCACCAGCGCCGCCGCCGCCCTTGTTGTAGTTGATTTGCTTGTCAATGGTGCCAGATTGTTGGCCGCCATAGCTGCCACCGTAGCTTCCGCCACCGCCGATGCTGCCGCTCACGCTGCCACCGCCGTACCCAGACTGCTGCTGGTGCTTGCTGACCGACGTCTGAACACCGGCATCGTAAACACCGCTCGACACATGCCCAATAGACTGAGCCACCGACCCGGCGACTCCGGCAATCGCCTGACCAACAGCATCAGCGACACCAGCCACCTTTGCCGCATGCTGGCCGTTAGCGACACCAGCTGCTCGCCCACCGACGCCGCCATGTCCGATGGTGAGGGTTTTCTGGATGGTCAGACCGCCGCCTCCCTGTTCCAGGTCAGTCTGAGCGCCGGCGCCGTAGCCGAAATCACCTTGCACTGTCTCTCCGGACTGCTGCTGGTAGCGACGATGCAGATGATGGTGATGGTGACGCTTGAACAGGTGACGCGGCTCGGCGGAGGCCGCAGCGTCCAGCGGGTCGATGGCGATGGCGGAGGCCACCAGGAGGGAGAGGATGATCTGAAACGAGGGAAGAAGCAGGGTTGTCAAGGACGGATGCAGGCTGGAAAAGTATGTTGCGATGTCGCAAATTGTAAGGTATGCTCACAATGATCTTCATATTGCACCGTATGTGTTTGTGCTGTGTAAAACGCGTAATCCACGACGTAATCCCGGTCACGCTCGAAGTGACTTCGTCGTCGACGTCGACTGCTTCTCTATCTTTCTGCTGATGAGATCGACCCGTTTATTTTTGCGCGATGCGATTGCGCGACTGAACGCGACGAGGCAAACAATTGAACTGAACTGCTTGAGCAACGGCCGCAGTTCTTTTATACAAGCAACAATATTCACTCAAATAAATCGGTTTCGATTTGAATATACGACGACGGAGTGCATGCAAAACCGTGTATACCCGTTTGAAACGTCATTATTTGTGCGAGCGTGTGTATAGTGCTTAGAGCCGGCATCTGAAACAATACAATATCATCGGCGCATACACGCGGAGAATATTGAAGTGACGACGACGACGATACGCGTCGCCGACAGCCTTACTCATCATCGTCATCACATATCGCGATTGTCATCGGCACATAACATTCGGTTGTCATCGGGCGCAGGCGGGCGCATACAGAATAAAACGATGATAATTTTATGCAAGTAATCGCATATGCTGCGCGCGCACCGCCCATACCGGCTAACAGGTAAAACCCGATTCGGTGCATGTGCATGCTGTAGTCAGACACGCTGCGTAGTATACTATGTGAACAACACACATGCACAGACAGGAGCTACGACGCGTTTCGGGTTTTTTCGGCAATTATCGTCGAAAGTTGTCGTTCAGGATGGAATGATTTCCCGATTACAGTGGAAGATTACATTACTAAATCGCAAATAACAACTATTTCATAAATCAATAGATATCGTCCAACAACACGATATATCACATGGATATTAATCGCTCACGTGTAGCGTATAAGGCGGAAAAAATGGAAGCCTCAAAGCAATGTTCTTGCCAACGAAACAATACAATCGTTAGATTCGCTCGACTCGTATGTTGAATGTTAATTGGCACCCATAGCATTGTATGTATAGCATAGCATAGATTTCGTATATCACTCAGGTGTCTGAGACTGTGCGGATTGGTTGCGAAAAAACACTTTGTACAAACACATAAATCGCACGTGCGAGCATGCGCGCAATATGCGATGATATCAAATCGCGATTGTCGAAAAATTTGCATTTGACCGTAAACTTGGGTGTCGGTGAGCTGCTGGCGATGTCAATGCGTTGATTGAGTGGCGCGATGTTCCGTTTCGAGCGTGACGCATTTATGTGCGGTCAGGGTGGTTGGGAATTTCTGAGCCGTTAGGCGCTGTGCATACGCACAGGTAATAATTAGACAATAAACTAATTGCGGGGTATAAAGTTCATTGTGCACGATTATAAATACACTCATCCGCACGACCGTCAAGTCTACTACTATACATGGCTCATTATGTCCCGGGAATATCGGTGTTCTGGTGCAACCACTCTCAAATCGATAACATTTTCCAGACGATTATGCATCACGTTTCCGTACGATTCAAATGAACTATAATATAACTTTTTCTCCTTTTTTGCCATTTTTTTGACGTTAGGCTCTTTTTTCATCTATATTCCTTTTTTTAGACCCTTTTCGCCTTTTTTTTCCCTTATTTCCACTATTTTAAGACCCTTTTTGGGCCCTTCAAAAAATCTGCAAGTTTTCATAAATTTGCATACTGGTGAATGTTGCATTTTTTATAACATAAAATCGCTAATAAGTTCGTTGAAAAAAATCACAAAATATGTTAGCTAATTTCTCTGAAAATATACAAAACATGTAATGCGGATCAGTATTATCCAAGCAACTAATGTTCTTAGGGCGGTAATCATGGTTTTTAAATTCAAACCATTCTTTTTTTTAGCCCCTTTTTCACTATTTTAGGGCTCGACGCCTAAATGTAATAAGTCCACCAAATAAATTCGGAAACAGAAGGAGTCTATGTAGGGGACGAACAAAAAATGTCATCAAAAAGTTGGCGTTTTCAACATTCTTCCCGGGATTTAATCAACCATGTAGTATGTGCAAGCGTGCAAGCATTGATGTGCTCAATCTCATTACTTTGAGAGGTGCCAATGCAAACGGTTCGAATGAATTCATGTGCGTCGACGGCGTTGTTCATGAATGACTTGCGCGCACATGTGAAGTGGTAAGTGGTAAATAGTAAACTAGTTTGAACGTGCACATGACGCATATGATAAATATTCTGTGCACACGCTCGAGCAAACACTTTTCAATCACTCGCCGCGATTCGGCTCAAAACCAGAAGTACTCCAACGTGCTGCGCACACCTTTCCTCAGTTGCAAGCATTCACTAGCGATTGGTTGTTGGTCAACCTCTTGCGCCGATCGAGAACACGCGCCTTCGTCGTCGTATAGAAATGTGGTCTGACATTTACCGCTGAGCACGCCGTATAGGATTGAACAAACATCGCGAATATCATATTTGGTATTTGCACGAGTCACGATTTATGCTCACATTTCTCATTCTAGGCGCGACTTTCATCCGCATGGAATCTAAAAATAGTGCCGAATATTTAACCAGACTTCGAATTTCACCGATGTAAAACGTTCATGAATATTCAATTAACGATCTTGATCTCCGATTCGTGAATAGCGTGTATACCTGTCGATATCATCGCGTCAACGTTGCGCGAAGTTTCAACTAGAACTGTCGTCGCAAACGCGAAACAGTCAATACTAAAAGCCGTTGTCTGTCGTCTGTCGAGTCTCGTTCATGGTCGCAAGGTCAAGACAATTACTTTTTGCTGCTTTATTAAAATCGGACACACGCATGTACTCGCGCTCGGTGACGTTTTTTTTATAATTACGAACTTACTCACCTTAAACATGTTTGATGCCGTAGCCCGTCGCTGTGTTTCTGCTGCTGCTGACGCCGTGCCGTTCGTGTGACTGACGGTTCGGTTTCCTCACTCTCAACTGACTCGGCTGGTAACTTCTTGCCGTGGACCAAGTTGGCGTTTCAAAAATTGCGCGTGCACAAGCCCGCTCGCAGCTCGCGCAGCCCATCGATCACACAAACGCACACATACAACCAGACTTTTGAAGAGAGCAAATAGTTGTTTCGCAAAATTAGTAATCACATTTTGAATATTTAATAGTAAACATGAACATGAGAAAAACGATAAATTTAAACATTTTCTGACTTGAAGAGTCACGATAGGGTTTCCCTTTTGAATGCGTAGAGTATGTGAACTCACATATAGAGGACAGTGCGGTGGAGTAAAATATGAAGCAAATATTCAATCAAGTATTTCTATAATATTTAATTACCAACCGAGTTTGAAGAAGGAGACAAGATGCTGGACTTGCAACAAACAAACTCGAAAGAGGAAAGATGTTGCTCTCGCAACAACTCATAGCGATGTGTATTTGTATGTGTGTCAGGATGTGCACTCAAAACGGATAGTGTGTGTATTTTTAGGCGTGTGTATACGTACATATGTGTGAAAGTGCATGAAGCATGCAGTACTACATGGACCATTAAGTCCCGGGAATTTCAGTGTTCTGGTGCCATCACTCATTTTTCGGAAGAGCCAACATTTAAATAAGGAATGTATCTTTTCATGGTATTTCATCTAGCCGTTTATTGTAGCACGCTGTAGAATATGGAATTTCGTATAAATAAACGATGTTTGACTCTTGAGGGAATATCGTTTTTTGGTGCGACTGGAGCCAACACATGTTTTATTACGGTGTTCAAGGTTCTTTCCAGAAATAAAAAAAAACAAATCGCAATTATTTTCCAAAACTCCGTACCAGTTTTTTGGCACCGAAGACAATACGCCCATTGGACGCCAAAATGTGTCGGTTACCAGTTACTGACGAACAAATCGATAAATCCACCAAATGATTTCGGAACAGAAATTTTTGAATTTTTAGATTCCTGACACCATAAAAATATGAAAACAAAATCGTCGTACATATCTTGCATATACTTTTGGGCATGCATGAGCCCTTTGCGTAGCTCTTTGCCGCAACTCACATTCGACCAAATTCACTAAAAGTTTGATTTCTCTGTTTTTTTTCGGATTCGTGTAGTGCAATTTCATGCACTTTCACACATACAATCCCCTAAGAACTTACAAAGTTCCCGTTTTGTATTCACATCCGTGATCGGTCAGCGCGGACCGTCGTGTGAGACTGGATGGGTTACCCAACGATACCCAAGGGTCGGCGTTTCACACGTTCAGTTCTACTGTAAATAACAAATTGAGTAAACATGATGTGCCGTCTTCGTCTGAAAAGATCGGTTCACATATGGAACGTAACGATATGTGTAATTGGTATTAAGATGTCAAAACAAGATGGATGTGTTCGTATAATTGTGGTGTAACGTACTTAGAATTTGCGAGTATGTGAACTTGCGCAACACTTGTGCGCAACACTCAATCAAAGTAGTAATAAGAATAAGTTATTCACTTTTTTAAATATAATTTGTGTCAAGTATTTAAAATACTTACAATACGACGGACAAGAGTTAATCTTTTTCGAAATAGTTACAAAATGA
>JANTBZ010052951.1:0-10092 GCA_024741255.1 Exechia fusca | reverse complement strand
GAGACCGTTTTCCACGAAAACAAGGAATTTTTAGACGTTTACGCCAATTCCAGTCCTAACTGTGACGGACTGCGGGTTTTGGCGATTTTCAATGACTGCATATAGTTGCTGGGACGTCCATCGCACATGTTCCGGTCGTTTTGATGATTGTGTCCTTGTTCAACATTGAGCATTTTCTCGTCATTGAATGAAATATAACGTAATAAACCAGAACTCTTCGTTTTTATATGGAGAAAAAAACCAATCGAAAAGGCATTCAAGCAATTTTTATTTATTCGTTCAAAAGACGAGGATTTGTAGACAATGTCAATGTCTTCCATTTGAGTATTCACACATTGGTATAAATCAGTCCAGTGCAAAGTTATGTCCTTCATACCGAAAAGGAATACGTATTTTTTGTGTAGGAAAAATATTCGATTTCACTCCCCATACAAAATTTCTAGATTTCGAGTTTGGAAAAGAGCTTATTACGTTTCATTGGATTGACCTAAAACAATTTTTGAATACTCAAATTCAAAAGAATGGTATTGTAAATGTATTGTACAAATCCTCGTATTTAAAAAAAAATACAAACTGCTCGCATACTTTTTCGTTCTGGATTTATCCATATCAAAACATTGAGGCCTTGCTTAGGGCGTATTCAGCCGAAGATAAATCGTTTATCAAGCGATTTTTATCAATAATTATAGAATGGTGTTTATTCCACAACGCTGTATCATTGAATTGCTCAGATATTATAGTTGCTTGCCCTTCTGAAAGAGGTCGCAAACTTGATAAATCCGATTCTTTTGCATGGTTCATGTCAAGTTAGTGGGGTAGTAGTATGTTCTTGCGCCTGACATATACGCCCTGCATGCGATGTTGAAAGGCTAGCGCATGCACGCACACGGCGGCAAAAGTGTGTGCAATGCCTGACGCCGCACACAGTTGGAGTCGTCGTGCTCGGTGCGTGTTGCCTAGTGACAGCCGCCGCCGCCGCCGACGAGGCGGAGAGTTTGTGCGCGAAAAAACATAAATGTATATCGCAGCGTGTGTGCAGTGCTGTGTCTCTCTCTCGCTGGTTGGCTGGCTGGCATTCCATTATGCATGTTGACATTTTTGTGCTGCGTTCGTATATATTGAGAAAAAAATACATACACTGCGGCCCGCAATGGCTATTGGATATGTCGTTCGTTCGTATCATACATAGTTTTATTTTCCATCGCCGTCCGTCCGTCTCGTCTGATATAACCGATTCTACACAAAATGTATACAATAATGTTTGCTAGGGTTCTGCTTGATGCCTCGCGCATAGTTTCTATGCACTATATTTATGCTTATGATGTTCCACCTATGTACAAGGAATATGTTGCTGTGTGTGTGTGTGTGTGTGTGTGTATTAATTCTTGTATGTGCGCTCGCTCGTCCGCTGCTTTAGTGTATCTACACGCATATAAATTACTTACACTTAACCAACAGAAATTCTTCGGCGAGCGTCGAGCGAAGTGCGTGAATTGCAGTGGCGGTTGCGATGAGCAGCAGAGGAAGAATAGAGCGGTACAGCACACGTGCACGTTCAAGTAGTGTAATCTTTTACAATATATTACATAACATAATTTGGCCATGTGTTTTGTAGTATACTCTAGTAGTTTGTGTGTGTGTCGGTGTGTGTGTGTGTGTTCACTACAATTATAATAATAGTTTGTACATTGATTCGCATACACCTTACAACATGTACATATATTGTATGATCCGCGTATGGATAATAGTCGTGCGTGTTGTAACCATAACATTTACCACCCAATTACACACATATGCCTCCTCGAGTGTTGCACGTGTTTGCGCGTGTCTATAAAAGCATCTGATTTGTTTGCTAGCCTGGCGTATGCGACGGCGCAAGCATTGTACATTTTATGTTGCACTAAATTATATATGAACATCGTCCGAGCGCTCATTCACTAATTCATATCTACAGAACCACCGTACATCGAAGTGCGCAACTAATAGTTAATAGGACCTCACAAATAGCAGCATAATTTACATAACAAAATCATCATATTGATTGCAGAGAGATCAGCACTTTAGAACATATGAAGAACACATCCTGAAGAAGCGCGCAGCATATACTCATTCATGTGCTATGTTGAAACATAGTATGTTGGGTTGGGTAGGTTTGGTCAGCCGTCCGTCGTCGCAAAGCTCTCTCCATCGTCGTCATTATCACCACGGCGCCATCCGTCGTCGTCGTCGTCGTCGTCATTCGTATATACACTCCATCTTGATGGCTTCGTTCTACCACACCATGCCCTCCGCCTGCATGTTCTGCGGCTCGGAGAACTGTCCGGCGCCCATGAACTCTGGCGATCCGCCCCGCGGTCCGCCACCAACCACAGTACCGCCCTGGCCACCCTGACCACCACCTGGCTGACCCTGGCCGCCAGGTCCGCCTGGACCGCCAGGACCGTTCGGACCATTTCCGCCCGGACCGCCGCCGCCCATCAGGTGCTCGGGTCCGCCGCCGGTGTTGCCGCCGCCACCGGGTCCGCCCGGCTGGCCGAGAAAACTGGAGTCGGGCGTGAGGCCGCCGTACTCGTTGACGTTCATCGGTATGTTGCCCGGATGGTCCATGTTGCCCCCTGCGCAGATCAATCAGAGCATAGAAAAAGCATAAAATTAGTTGGGCTGTTTAGTGAGATTGAATGATGATTCATATGATTGGATTACTAACAATCAATGAAAAAAAAAATATTCTGATGAAGACACTTATGACGAAGTGTTCAAAAGTAACGCACTTCGAAGCTTCGCAGACGGTACTCAATTGATACTTTGCATTTCCCAAACAACTGTCCTGCAGTACGTCTTTATTGTATGACAAAACATCTATGATTCGTGATTCTATTTTCATCATTCAGGCATTTTTCCACTACTCCGTTCTTCAGATGCACGATAACACTGGAACAATCAACATTAATTGAACACAGCATGAACATAAATTATAGTTATTTTAAAAAGCTTCCATTTGATGTGCAGCAAATCGATCTATGGAAATGTTGACATGAAATATACGCAAATGTATGATACAATGTTAAAATCAAACGTGGGACGATATCTTCGGTTTTTCTGTTTATTCATTAGGGAAAAAAATCACGCCCAAAAAGTGTATACAAATGGCCGGTAAATGCCATAACATGAATTTTAGATCTAGTATTATCATTCTGCATCCAATGGTTTGACAAAATAAGGATCAATCGTTCTGTTAATCAACATCATGCAAAATCAATCGCATCTTTACTTGGTTTTCTGTTATATCGAATTATTCATTATATCTCATCGTCTAGTCCTGAAGCTTATTAACATATTGAAAAAACATGTTGTTGATTTTGATGAATATTTTGGGATTTGTGGAACTTCAAAGACAAGCATGTAGTAAGGGTATTGTGACGATACAATTTACGTAAACACATTTTTGTTTAAAAATGTGTTTGGCTTTTATTGAAAAATACATTCGAGCGCACAAAATTGCATACAAAATTGTTGAAATTTGTATGCTGTTAAGTCATATAACATGCGTTTATGCGCTTGTTAAGAAGCAACTGTCACCAAGTGTAGCTACAAATAAATATGTTATGCTGTCTAATGAATACGGCAGTACTTTTTCCATAGGCAGATTAACATCCGAATACTCACACAAAATCCCCTTCCCCGGCACATTGAACGGCATCGGTCCGCCCGGATGCCCCGGAAAGAACGGCCCGTCGTGCGGATGAAACGGCGGTCCACCGTACCCGAAGTCAAACTTGCCGTCGGCAAAGTACGGAAACCCCGGCGGCCCGTCGTCCATGCCGCCCGGCGACAGGTTCATCGGGAAGCCGCGCATCTTGCGGGCGCCGCCGAAGAACGGGCCGCGACCCATGCTGGTCAGCTGCTTGAGGCGGCGCTCCTTGGAGCGCTTGTTCTGGAACCAGACCTGCGGATGAATATGAGAATGGGAAATCCATCAAAATTATGATCGAATGTCGAGTGACGGCTCTGTGGTATTGTGTGCAGTGTGCATATGTTGTTCGGGACAGAGAGTGTTCGATGTGCTTATGCTCACGCGTGCGCACGTCGAGCGCGCGGCGATGAGTTATTGAACAAATGACGCGCCACGCCAAGCCAGAGAGCGGACCGGCCCGGCCGGCCGGATGATTAATGATTATGCGAGGTTATTTATGGCGAGTCTTTGTTTTGAGAGGTCTTGTTATAGTGCGCACAGTGTGAGTGTGTGTGTGTGCGTTTTTTTCTTCGCCACTCTTATGCTACAATGTGCGCGTGCTCACGCATAACGCATAACAATGCGACGCGCACTCGAGTTTTCGAAGGCGAAAAACAGTGTATTAACATGCCTTAGATTTTTTCGGGTTGGTTTAACCCGTTTTGGGGCGGCACAAAGAACGGCTGGACCAATATCGATTGAACTTTTATCTGACGTCTTTTTATTCCTTGATACAACTTCTTACATTTTTTGTTCATTTACTTTGGCTCGCCACAATTTCAGCACGCGATATCGACTGTATTCATGATCCAATCGAGACAAAAAATTGATATAAGTTCAGGAAGAATTTAACCAACATATTTCCGCATATCAACATACATTTCTCTCAGAAAATCATAGAAAAATGTCTACATAAGCTGCTCGATTAATCGACCAGCCTCGCACGAAATGGGTTAAGATTTTGTGCCTGTCTGGTCTGTGATCCGAAACCGGTTACGGAGTGGACGCTTGAACGTGCGTGCGGGCATTGGGTGCCCATGCCCGCTACGCTCAACAAGACATAAAACAATATGATGCGCGCGTAATCGATTCGAACCGTATCGCGCCGGTAACGGTGTCAAGCGTTCGTTTATACAGCGCATTTTGCATCGCATTTGAACGAGAGGCACTGAATCAATACGCACGAGTTGATATTGTTTTCCATCCGCCCGCCCTGAGCCGTACTGTATGTATATAATTAACACATTATTGAGCCGGCGCTCACATGTGTGGGACAATGAACATTGGCACCGAATCACCGTCTGATCGGTTACATACACTAACGCAACATATCGCTAGCAAAGCGTTACGGTTGTAAAATATGTTCGGATATATTTTCCACAACCGAATGCGTTCGCCGCTCGCCGGCCGCGGCCGATCTGAATATTTATGATATTACACTATCATTCCTGGGTCATTATCATTATGCACGAGGAGCGCGCGTGCGCGCTTTCGACAGAGTGCAAGCGAGTCGCGAGAGTCGAGACGGTGTCGGCACAATTGGTTTGATCCCGCACGTATGTGTGTGTGCGTTGACGGCGGCCAGCATAATCTCGCGTTTTGTGCGCCCACCACAGGAGGTCCTGCATACACGAACACCCATATGTGAGACGCTTGCACACACGCTCACGGTGCATTGTGCGCGCAGCATACACAGTCAGTATTCAGTATTGTTGCCATATGCACCATAACACCAATGCGATGCAGCGCAGCTATGACAGTTGTCGGCGCCGCCCCAATAACCGCATGATGTCGTCGTCGTCGTCGTTTTGAATCTATGCGCCCATAATTATCGTATAAAACGCGTGAGCATAAAAACGAGTCCCTCGCAAATCTGGTTCGCGCAGAATATGGCCAATATTGTAACGATATATGCGCACATGTTTGTGTGCTTTGTACATACGTATGAGCCCTTTTTTCCGCCAACGATGACTTGTATACGCCACATAAACACACCGAGAACATAACCGCTCTTGCACCTTATTGTGTTTGAAGTTAATTGCTGGTGGTGGTGAGATGGTGCAGAGCAGCGCAAATGTTGCACACGCATATTATAATGAGCGCAGAATGGATGCGAAAAGCAACGACTTGCGTCGACGACGCGACGCGCAAAGGTAAACACTTAAATGTACAAATTCATTATGTGCTGCAACGTTGCACGGTCGAAGTGCTTGTGTTGCTTCTTCGTCTCTCGTTGCATCGACATGCGTGCGTGCATACGAAATGCGGCAAATGAAGTAATTGAGTAGGTGATATAGTAGTAAACGCGAACATGCACTCGCATACATTTCAACTCTGTGTAAAATGTACAATGTTAGAGAAGGTAGACCCGATGTAGGACACTCGCAAATTGTCATACTACGGAAGGAACGGTCCAATATTGGGGATGAGTGAAACATTTTCATATGGATCATCACGTCTCCAGTCTGACAAACAAGGAACGATTTTTTGTCAAAGGTTTTTTAAATTTTCCAACAGCTTAATCCTTCAAACGATATGTGAAATTATCACGAGACAATACGACAACAATTGCCGAAGTCATAGTTGAACCATGTTTAATGTTGTGTTCATGGTGAAAAAACAGATCATCGTGTCATGATAAAGGTCTGTATTTTGGTAAGTAAAAATACCGCCGTGCCAAAACAGTGGTTTAATTAGCAGTAATGAATCTTTGGTCTAGCGTATTTTTGTTTTGTTTTCAAAGCGTGTCGTACGCACATCGATGTTGCAGTACATTATATGCGGACAAATAAGACAGATGTTCCGTACAACCTATCAAAATCAACGATATGATTTTTTTCGATCGAAAACTAAAATTGCAGGAAACAGCTAACATCCTAAAGATATTTTAAAAAATAATACCACTGTATAAAAATATCCTTTATTCCTACTGGCGACCATTTACTCTACTAGCAACAGTACCTACTAGTACAGAAGTATGCTCGAATTGACTATCGTGTTGTCGGGAGCACCGCCCGCTCCGACTGGTCAAAGTACGAAGCGAGAGTAGCGAGGCAGGCAGGCCTGAAACAATAAAAATCTTTATTACTTATTACTGCTGCGCTGCACTGAGCTGCACGCTTGGGCTCGTGTACGCGTCGTCGTGTGCATTACTGTGAGCTCACGTGTTCGGTCAAGAACACGCGTCGCCCGCCTTCACCAGTTGCCGCCACGTCGATCGCGCGTCATTTAACGGCTGCCGTCGTCCGGCCGCACGTTTTTCTCGCTGCAGCTGCGACGACGGTAGCACACGCATACACTCATATACATATGCATATAATATATACTAAATATTATGTGAGTGTGTGTTCAGGGTTTCGCGGCCGCGGCGCTGGCATAAATAAAACTGAAACTGCGCACAAGTTCGCGCACGCGCTCACAATTCCATGATTCAGAAGTAAAATGTTATATGACTCATAAACAAGTACTTGGAATAATTGTTTAGTGTGGTGGAGGCTGCGCGCACTATACAGATTTCGTATCTGTGCGCAACATATGTATGTCTGTCGAACACACACACACACACGCAATGCGAACAGATGAATGAAAAATGATTGACTGCGCGGCTGCGGCGTTTCGAATGGCAACATTTGCCCTACTACTGTACATTCATTCAGCCCACAAAACGATGCCAATAATTGTAATGTATAACTGCACGCACAACCTGCTCGCGCATAACTGGGCGCATTGTTCCGTACACCCCCTCGCTCGTCGTCTTGAGCAAACATTGGTGTTTTACGAGGAAGGGACGCGCGCCGCAGCACTCGACAGCACTTGTCGGTAATCGTTTTGTTCGAGCACACGCACGCACGCATTTTATGCACAAGGAGGGTTGAGCGATTGTTAGGTTTAACGCGTGCGCTCTGTGGCGCATAGCAATCATAATTCATATGATTGTGTAAACGCATTGATTTGATGTGCGCGCCGCGCCGAACTGCCCATTTAATTGACCAGATAGAAACGCACGCGAACGCGGCCACCCTCAACTTTTCGGCACGTCGAGTTACACAACAATTGCTGTGGTATTTTTCTGTTCTAGCTAATTTGGGTGGTGAGCAGACTTGCGGAGTAATACGATAGAAAGCATTTCGTACTCGAAATACTCTTCAAACACCGCCATTCAAATACTGTCCTCAGTATTTTACTCGAAGTAATTTGATATTACATAGCGAACGTTGCTAATTTTCTATGTTGACCAAACAATCATCTGTATGATTCGTTTGAATAACGATAAGAGTAATGTTATATTTATAATATTTATCGTAGTATTTCCATTTATGCTCAACATAATATTCCGAATGATAAAAGTATGTTGTATTCACAAGTCTGGTCGCCGAGGCACACTTCAACCCTCCCGGACATTATTACAAAATTATTATGCTCAACGATCACACACACACACACACACACTTGTGTGTCGCCTGCACACACTCACACAAAAGGCCATTCATGCGTGCGTGACATCGACGCGTGTGTGTGCGTGTGTTGTTTACGTTGTGCTCTGCGCCACGATGTGCGTGTTGAAGGTGCGGTCGCGCAACAGCAACATACAACACGAACACGCCTTACTTGTGTTCGTTCGGATCGCGGAGCGCATCGCGATTCCTTTCTTTGCTTGTTTGCTCGCTTGCGTGCGTGCGTGCGCGTGCGAATGGCGTTTCTTTGTTGGTCGACGAGTGCTGCTGTATGTTGTATGATGTTATGTTGTGGGGTTTCATTCGTCGGTCGCGTGTTGCGTTAACAATTCATACGCGACGAAGCCGTGCCCGGCCCGGCGCGAGGGAGTGCGCGCACGTGTTTCGTGCAAGTTTGTCGAGTTGTCACATAATTATCAAATTATGTGAGACAATACGTAAAACAGCACGACATATTTTACGACACATGCGACACACGCAAATAATATAGTAGTTTGTATACCACACGCGATCAATCGGTCGCAAAACCAACAGACCGTGTTGCCACACGATGTTGCCGATGCCGTTGCCGATGACAGCACAACATTTAGCGCGGTAATTAGACAAATTTTACGCTGTTATTTGCCCCGTCACCCGGCCACTCGGAACACGACGAAAAAGCTAATTTCGCTCGTCCATTATTATCACTATTATGCTCGTCTCGATACATGTGCAGCATAGCACCGCATAACTCCTGTGCTGTGCGGTGTTTGCACTCGAGGTGCACTTTGAAGCACCGGGGTCGCGCGACCAATGGCCGTGTGCATCTGCAAGTCATCATCACAGCCGACACCAGCGCCGCTGGGCCCCATTCCGGTGGCCATTGGCGTGTCTGTTCGTGTATTCGAAATGCACTCGACGCGCGCGCGATGGTGTCGATGATTCGCGATTCGCTGCCGCCACAGCCGCAACCGCGTACAGGTGAGAGAGAGCACGGCATGCATATTTCACGGTTCAACCGCAGAGCACGTACGTGCACGTGTATGCTGTACGTGCAACCGCACAATCATCACAGCCGACCCCGCGCGACGACGGCAAACACACAGTGTGTGTGTAATATGTGCCGCCGATTGGTCGTTGTTGTTCGGTAAGTCAGATCGTGTGGTCGGTCATCGTGCCAGCATGCGCCACCATCACACAACATACAACCATCAGTGCAACACCTTCGTCGGTGGAACCAATTCCAACCGATGCCGATGCCCGAGCGCTCTTTGTGTTGTTTGTCTGTTCGTGTCGACACATGCCGATAATTATTGTTTTATGCGGCGTGATTTTCTGCAAGTAACACTTGAACAATAAATATAAATATTCGTGTGCGTGCGGCGCATTTGATGGACGCTCGCGATGCAGATGTACTTTTATGCTGTATGTTGTGTGTGTGTGGGAACCGCGCCCCGCCAGGCCAACGTTCAGCGCCGTTTTGCCGTGTGGTGTTTGATTAAGTGTAACCAGGTGAGTTGGCAGATTTTGTCATAATAAAAGCCACCGCAGTTTACAGCGTATACGTGCGCATACGACCACTTGATCTCGTTTCGGTTCGATTAAGTCTGCGCGGCCGCCGGTATATTCGAGCACACGCCTTGCGCTGTCTGTCTCGGCATTGTTTGTTCTTGATTGCCTTCATGATGCGTTGGTTTTCGTGTTCGTTTATGTTTTCAGTCAAGAAGGAATACACAATAAAGCACACGGCAACCGTTCGGTAACCGACAAAACACAATACTCTTCAAACCAGACGATGCGGCCGGGCGCTTGTAATTTCCTAGAACGATATGTTATATTTATGCGCGTAAAATCGCGCGCGCTTCAGCACACACATGTGCCTGTCGCGTGGCTTTCCCCACCAGCCGAGAGCGCACACGCAGCCTG
>JANTBZ010052940.1:0-10092 GCA_024741255.1 Exechia fusca | reverse complement strand
GTTGTAACACTATTCGAACATTAAAATGCAAACCCCTTGATTACGAGAACTGTCAATCAACATAAGCATGAAAATATTTACAGGTTTACCCATAAGGGTAACACACATGCACAACTTTATAAACGGTGCTTATATTTGCTTGACAGTTCTCTTAATGAAGGGGAATGTGTATTCTTTCCAATGAAGTATGGTATATAACATGCCCAACTAAACAACCGAACGACCAGTGAACACCAACCCAATTCAGAGGTTGCACACCTAGTACAGGCGCACGCATCACCCCATACTAACAACATACATTTCATTAGGTCATTCGGTACGACGGGTGTGAAATGCGCACATGTGCACAGCCGGGATATGAGTTCGTGTACGTGTGTGTGTTTGTGTGTATTTGCAAACATGTTCTTTATTATTTGGTGATCTTGTTCCGCATGTTATCGTCGGTATGGTATGGCGAGTGTTCGGTGACAGATGTATGGACGTACACATAAACATAGCGATGTGTAAGGTGTTTCGAAGTGTTCATTTTACTCAGAAACGTGAGTAAGTGTTCCTAGAATTAAATGACACAAACAATCTGTTGATGTGTGTTTGTTCTTTCGCACAAATCAGATCGGATAAAATAGCCAACAAAAGCTCTCTGCATAGTTGCTACAAACAAATCCATTCCATTCAGTTATAAACACCTTTCCAGACCAGACTGTCGACCAATCAACACGAATACCGCTGTCTGTCTCTCTTCCTCATCCGGCCGAAACATCGACCCTTCGAACCCTCCGCCACAGTCGCACTTATGCTCGCACCGCCATCGATGTGCCAGCATTGTATGCGCCAGCGCATCGCTCCGATTGGTGTTCATCTGGTCGAGCGCACACACACACACACACTCAACACTCATACCTTTCGCGACTGGAAAGAGCATGCGCGTGCGCGCTCGTGTGTACTCAGCTCAGCGCGATGCACGAGAGTGGTCATCAGTTCGTTTGCAGACATCGTCGCGTTCGGTCGATCATACACTCCCGTTCTACCGTCGGTTGAATACAAGAAACACAGCAACGTTTTGCAGTGGTTTTCGAGAAAGTGCGATTTAGTTTTCTTATTTTGTTTACGCCTTATCGAGTGCGGACGATTTGTCGAGTGAACATACGAAAATATCACACCATCAACACTACATTACCCGGAACTTCTACGCGAATAAACTACACAACTTCTTCGGTACTATCGTTCCGAATTCGCGTTGCACACACACACACCACTCTCCGGCAACTACTATGACTGATTTCCTCCGGATACCATCGCCGCCACATCTGATGCAGCGCGTCCAAGAAATGCAGCGATACCATCAAATGCAAAGTTCGCCATCGCCGCCTTCGAGTGCGTCCTCGACACCGATGCCCGACCACCACCTGCACCAGCACTACTACTCCGCCGCTCCACCGCTGCTCAGCCAGCCACAAACGCCGACGTCACCCACATTGTCAACCGCCACCACCACCACATTGCCGTTGCCGACAATGTCGACACCAACGACAACATCGACAACGACAACGATGCCGCCAATGCCCGCCAATCCATTGACTCCACCGATCATCAACATAAAGGTAGGTACAGACAACCAGAGACAGCCGCCGGAAAGATGGACCCACTTTGTCGTCGTCTTCCGACGGCTCAAGCGGACATCGGCAATAGCAAAGCAGAGCACTCAAACGGATACAAAAAGGATATATTTGCTAAGAGCGTGCATTTTCAATTGCTTTGCTTCCGTGTAGACTGAAGCGAAAATCTGCTACAACTGCGAGGAGCCCATCAACGATCCGTTCGTGATCGATGTGAGCGGCTATCCGTGGCACGCGGAATGCCTGCGATGCTGCGTTTGCACGACGCCGCTGGAGGAGGAGCGGACGTGCTACGTGAGACGGAACAAGATCTACTGCAAGGAGGACTATTTCAAGTAAGTGTGCCCGAGATGCCCGAGATTCGAGTGGGTGCGTTTGCAACGACCTTCACGTGCTAATTGTCGGTGCCTGTGTTTTTTGTTTGTGCGTACAGAACCTGCGTTGCTCGTTGTGCGAAATGCTGTCGCGACATCAGTCCCAGCGACTGGGTGCGCAAGGCCAAGGAGGCCGTCTACCATTTGGCCTGCTTCTCGTGCGACACATGCGATCGGCAGCTAAGCACCGGCGAACAGTTTGCCATGCTAAGCGATCAGATTCTGTGCCGCGAGCACTACATGGAAACGATGGAGATCGAGACGGGCTCCAGCGATGACAGCGTCGGCAGTGCGGAGAAGAAGAGCAAACGGGTGCGAACCGCGTTCACGGAGGAACAGCTGGAGGTGTTGAACCGCAGTTTCGAGGTGGACAACAATCCGGACGGCCAGGATTTGGAGCGGATCGCCGTGAGTGCGGGTCTGAGCAAACGGGTGACGCAAGTGTGGTTCCAGAACTCGCGGGCGCGACAGAAGAAGCACTCGTATCAGCATAAGCGGAATCGACGTAAGTATATTGGAGCAGAGAAGAGATCTAGACGATGTCAGTTTTAACATATGAATTAACATCAGCATACATTTATTTTCTATTTCACAGCATACGATCTGAATTCACAAATGCAGCCGAGTTTGGTGTTTTGCTAGTAGTCAGAGCTAGCCGAACACTATACCGATGACACGCCTTAAGATATTCACGTCCTTCAATATTCCGCCACTGAACAATGCGATCCGACAAGTTATAGTTCTATGTAGCTTAGTCTTGAGTTGGTGCGCAACAGTAATGCCCTCGACATTGTATTGGCATTGAAAATGTTAGTGATTTTAGGTATATTTCATCATTATTATTGTTAAGTGATATTTGCATAATAATGTAATGAATACTTTCTTGAAAAACTGATTAATATAAATTATAGAAAGTCACAGATGTAAGTAATATATTGAAATATGTTTAAGAAAACGTATTATACATTAACTGTTACAAAGATATTATAGTAAAAAAACTCTGATGTTATGTACACCTAAGAATCGAAGATGAATTAACTGTAAATACAAAATCAAACTTGGCATTTGAATAAATAGATTTCCACAACTCCGCTGAATATGATTTACTGTCGATGACTTTAGCATTGGTTCACTGGTTCGGGATTCCACACGTCTAATATCATGAGCTCCGAGATGTCTGTGCAGGCCTACGGAACACACACGTGCTGTTGTTCTGGGAAAATGCTGCACACCTTCGACGATGCGCGCGCACACACGCACGCCTCTATTGTAAACGCATTATTCGATTAGTGTCTCAATGGTGCATGAAATATTTTCCAGCAGGCTAACGCAGCCGTCGGCAGCATAATGATCTTGAGCAGCGACGCGGCGGTGTGGGTTGTTTTTTGTGGTTCTCGACTTGTGCTTGTGTGTGTACAAAGACGGTATATGGGATTGATGCAAGTCGAATTGACCTGCAAGGATTCAAAAACTGTTCCATTTACAACTGATTTACGCGTGTTTACACGTCGACTGGTAAGCGATCGGCGGTTTTTCTATGGGTGGCGCTCGGCCGCTGCGCTCGCGACCCGATAGCTTGGGTCGGGTCGGATTGTTTGATATGCTCACCGCGAGTGGTCATGTAAGCGCGCGCATTCACGCGCCTAAGCGCCATCGAATCGCGCGGCTTCGACGGCGGCACCACCAATCGGACATTAAGTGTGATTTATTCGAGTCGAGAATGTGCGAGATGAGCACGGGAATAAATCAGCGTGTTTGTGTGTGTACATGGGCGCGAGTGGACGCGCTCGCTTGGTGTTGGATATTTGTGATTTAAATCCATTTGTCAGACGACTCGCGTGAACTCGTTTCGCATGTAAGCCGATCGAGAATGTGGTCAAGCATAATGCAAATAATTTCAATAACGGTGCAAGAAATGCTCTCACATGTGAATAATGTGTTTTGTGTTGGGTGTATATGTTTTGAATAGTTTCATAGAATGATTTGTTTGAATAGAACGGCACATTTAAATCAATTAGAATTGTATCGATTAATAAATTGTGTCCCTGGCTATATTAATGTGTTGACAATAGTTTGTAGTGATTCGTGATTATGTCTCTTCACACGGTTGCGGGTGAATGGGTGCAATATTTGTTTGGCTTTGAATGGAAAACAAATAAAATGCCGACGGACTTAATCTGTATAATCTCTCTGTCGTACGTCGTACTTGTGTTGATGCACACGAGGGTTTGAACTATAAATGTGACGAAGCAACCGATCTGGATAATGTGATCCGTAAGCCATACGACATGGGATCATTTGAATGTGTTTGTGTGACCGGTTAATAGAGTGTTCAAGCACATCGTGTCGCAGTGCAGTTCGAGTGTATTGAATATGTTAAATCCGATTATTGTAGGAATTACATGGATAGACATGTTGTCGCCAGCGCGTTTCCTACATTCCCACGATGTATTTCGAATAAAAAACATATAATAATGGCTCGTCAATAAACGCTGGCCGTAATTTAAATATTACTCTTTCATACTCCAGTACACATTCGTCTGTAATCTCAACGAGCATAAACAAGCATCCATTCCATCGTCATAAATCAGGACGCGATACAGATTGCAAATATATTATTCATGCCCATCATATTTGAGACCAGCTCTCGCAGTGCCACCTCATCATCCGTGTCAGCCACACCACTTTCTATCGAGTCGGTAAATCGGTAAATCGGCGCGAGCGATTTGGGCGCGATCTTTTGCCAGTTTGCGAGCGCGTTCGCCTGTCAAGATTATGATGATTCATTGACCATTCGATATGGCACCACCACCTCTGCGATCGCTTGCTGGCAGCCGCCAAGTCGCCGACTGTTCGGCCGGTTGCATCGAGAAATATTATAACACACTCAACGTTTTGTGAGTGCACCGCAGTATTATGTTGATGACATTTTCGGATTGCGTTGGATTGTGCACATTTCCACAAGCCCATGCGCGTGCCGTCGCCGCATGCAGACCCAGACACACACTCACACATTGTACGCTCACAGTTACAAACCGCACGCACAACGGGCGCAACGAGCGACCGAATGAAAAATCGATCATGGTCACTGCGGAGAATTACCACATGCAGAGTGCGGGCGCACACTTCGAGAGACCGACATCACACACCACACCAGCCAGCACACACAAACCGTTGTTCGAAGGTGCGTCGTTGTCCGTTACCGAAAAATAAAATGCAATAGGCACGCACGCGCACACGTCGGCAATCGTGCACATTTCCAATACACCACAGACAAATTTAAAGGGGAGAACAATCCATGATGGTTCGGTGATCGGTAAAAATCAATTGCTTTTTTTGTGTGGTATACCTTCTTTTCAATGATTAGAATATATTTTGAAATATTGAACAAATATAATACAAATGGTCTGAGTGGCGTAGTGGTAGAGTGTCTGTATAACAATCGGAAGATCCTTTCAATCGAGAGGATGTAAATGTTGACTAGAGTTGCTCTTTGGAACGCTGCGCTATCCACATGTACTCTAGTAACCCTGAAACCGGATATGAAGCATAGCATATGCAAAGAAGACAAAAGTTATGAGAGAGGACAAGCAAAAACAAATGGTAGATCTCAACTGGAAAAGCCAATTCCATTATGTAAATACACGGATAAAACGTAGCAGCGAATCTTACGAAAATCATTGTGGTTTTTAGGGACATCAGTAACTCCTCAACCATTAGAGGAGTTTGAGATTTAACTAGAAAGATTTTTTCGTCGCTAGTAGAGGAGTGTTTCTCAACAAAACTACATCATTACAAATCTTGTGCCAGTGTCCCTTCTCCGATGGGCCGAAGAATAAACATGTTTCAAATTGATGAGCTAGACTAGTATATTATTTATTATAATCGAACGTTTCAAGCCAACCAAGACAACTATCCCCTACATACAACATCATCTCATCTCGTGAATGTTCGGTCGTGCGTGCGCCTACTCGAAAATCATTAATGTCCTGGGACCCGTGCACAATGGACCGGTCGAGGAGCTACAATAATATGTGTGCTCAGTGCGCACTGTCCACGACCTCACTTCAACTACTGTTGGTGTCGGCGGCTGCCAATGCAAATGCATTTCGGCGCTCATTCACGCTCGATATTTCAGTTTGTATCGCTTGCTTCGACACGGCGGCATTCAACGATATGGGCGATGTATGTACCTTGTATACGTTTGCAGTAATGTTTCTACAAATCGATATTGCACATATCGATATGCGAAGTTCGGAACCAAAGAGACAGCAATGAAAGGATACGGCGGGTGAAAGCAGTAGTTCATCAAATGTGTCATGCTCGCAGCGGTTTCTCAAAATCACATCAATCAGTGTGCAATGTGAAGCACACATCAGGGATCAGAGATCATACGAATTGCGATAAGCATTAACATAAAAATGATTTGAATTGAATAAAATATGTTTTGTTGACACAAGCCCAATCTTTTTGGTAAACAAATGTTATTGTTTACATATCCAGATTTACCCACTTCGCACAAGCTCTCTCATCGGACTTTCCAGTTCGCACTATGCCCGCAATCCGCAATGGCATGCACAAGCGCGAACGAGCGAGAGCGAAACAGCGCACTTCATAAACATCATCCGTGAATGCGCGCGCGCGCCCGCGGTCGTGGGGGAGCCCGGAAAGGCCATCGCGCACACGACGGGAACGAACGTGCAACCAAGTACCGCCCATTTTTGTGCCGCTCCGTCTCCACTTCGTCTGCGTCGTGTGGTGCGCATGCTGCGTGGTTCGAGTGTATTGAACGGCGTATACACTCGCATGTACTGTCGGGTACCCAACAAAAGCCAGACGTTTGGCAGTCGAGCATATACAGACACACAGACACACACACACAAGCACCCGTCACCCGTCTACATTGTTGGGGAACGTGTTCAGCACTCAGACAACCGCGATCGCCGCACTTTAGGTTCAATATAAAGCGACGTCGTGTTGTTTTTCTACCAATTCTAACGTGCATGTGGAGCTTGTTGAGACCGCACGCGCACGAGTCTGTAAAAGCACATCGCCCGGACGCGTGCCGAAGCATTCGAAAGAACACGCACACACAAACATACCGTCGCGTGCGCTCGCAGTTGAGCGTATACACAGACACACATGCATGCAATGGAAACACACACGCGCGCTCGCGCACGCGAAAACATACACATCGCGAGCATCGCCGGCTCATGGTTTAGTTATTCGCGGGAATTCAATGCCGCACATCATTCGCGCGCCGCGCATTCGCACGCGACGCGACCAAATCGCGCGCAACATAAAAACCGAACCGAGCAGCGCCGCGTGCGCTTGTTGTGATCGTCGTCTCTCGAACCTCCGCCGCGTAAACGGCGCGGAATGGTGCTGGTCGTGTTAGCTTCGTGATACACGCGGCTTACGAACCCAACCGCAACAGTTCGCTACTGTGCGCGCGGTTTCGGCTTTGCGGTGCGAAATCATTAAACCGGAAAGAAAGCCATGTGAGATTCCACACGGTCGACGGTCACACCCGCACACACCCACACACACAGACAAGTACACTCACACACACACACCCTCGACCACACAATACCCGGAATTCTTCTGATGGGTAACAAGGAGCATATCTACATCTCGGATAATCTGCTGAAAGGAATGAAGGTAATTGAAAGAAGAGTGACAAGAGTGATCCGATTGATTGGTCAGACACGCACCTACTACTACTGCGTAGCACCCCGAAATCACTGCAACGCCTCTCGTGTGCACGCGCCAAAAGATACGCAGCTGCACGCTGCACAAAGCCGTGAATCGGTAAATCACCTGAACAGCACGTGCTTCGGATGCGCCGAAACAGATACGCGCAGCAAAGGACACAAAAGGCAAAGATGCACAAACAAACACGGAGCCTACTACGCACCTACACGCACGCACGCTCACCCGCAGAATAAGCCCATCCCATACGATACTCATTCATATGCCGTTTTAGAGTGTTGTTGATCTTCAGGTCCTTACACTTCAAGTCCTTACACTTCACAGCTAAACGAACTGAAGTGTTAGTGCAATTGACTGGCCATGAGTGTTGAACATTCGTCGTTAATTTCCAAATCATTGGTGGCATTTTTTAAAAATATCCTTGCAGTCGGAGAGCTGCGATGCGTTAGCAATCGAAGGGGTGTGCGCTCACGATCAACGCGATATCGTCGTCATTGTCGCAGAGTATCCGCAAATCCACATTTGATTAACTTCGAATTGACTGCGGTGCCGAACGCGTGCTGTGCTGTGTTGATGATGATCGAGATCGAATCGCTAGACAATCGCAAACGCAACAAACAAAATGTGCGACGAACACACACTTACCACCACTATACCAGCAAGGGTGTCGATTGTGTCCCGGGTGTTGCCGCATGCGACACACCATAACAGCGGTTCGTTCGGTTTATGCTGTGCGCGCGTGCGTGTGGTTGTGTTATTGTTAGGCCTCTCGAGTGGTGCTCATGAAAACATACACACCGCCATTCAGCGGTGACAATGTGTGCCATTCTTCACGGTTGTTTTATCGGGCCAGCTGATTGTAGTCGGTCGGACATATCCAGCAGCACACTGACTGGTTTCACCGGGTCTGTCGAAGTGTACTATGTGCGGAGTTTTCGGCAGTGTCGCGTCATAAACTATCATGGACATGGGATAAATGTCGTGCGCGCCCGTGCCACGCACTAAACATCTGCACGCCCTGCCGGCCGGGTCATGTCGTCGTCAGGGGTTTGCACGTGGCGGCGTGTGCAATGCGCATGATCACCGTCCTCGCCGGATGATCGTTGTATTATCGTCTACGTATATAGATGATACCTCTAACCGTCGTAGGTGTTTGTCGGACACACCACTCGGGATTTTCGGTTGATTGTTCGTCACTGTAGTGTGTGTGGTGTAAAAGGATAACGCATGATTGATGACCTTTTCAATGATTTGTAATTCGTTCGAGACTCTCTGGCCGTTGAGCGCTACTTATGACGCACACAGACACACACACACACTCGTACCATATGCTCCAGAGTCCAGAGCCGTCGGCGGCGTCCGTTGACCTTCAGATCAGTGTGATGTTTAGCCCGTGAGGTGTCTCGATCTGATGTAATCGCTTTGAGCGAGTGCGCTCTCAACGGTAATCCTAAGCTGATGGGTAGTGATTGCATGCACTTGTGTGTGTGTGTGTGTTGTAGTGGTGTGGTTTCATTGAGATCAGTTTGGCGTGTGATGTGTGCCGACTGCCGAAGTCTCAACAACGGACCTCAACAATAACGGGTGTGCGCTCGGTGGTAATTATCTAATTTAATTTAGAGATCATTAATACGCGTTTGCGGTGTGGAGCACAACACACAAGCGTCATTAAGGGGATTCTCTAAGGCTACTGTAATACGGTCGAATGTTTTGATGCGGCATGTCGGTCTATGTGGTCTTGGTCTGGACAGATATCCATGCAGTAGATCGTATACTTGTTATGTTTGGTGATCATTTCCTCGACATTTCGGGCTGCTACCGATTGTCTTTGGTTTGCTGGCATTGTCAGTTGGTACCCCACACTGAGATCCGAAAAAGATGAAAAACAAAACTAGTGTGTAGAGTGAATTAGTCACAGCATATGAAATGGTGATCACAGACAAATGACAAATTATTATTATTGACGAGGTGGGAAAACTACCCGTTTTTTGGCTACCGTGATATTCAACAACGAATTCAAGAGGGTTGAAAATGTAATCGTTTCAACGTTTTTTCGAGTTTCCGATCGAACAAATCGAAGGTCGAATCGAGGTAGGAACATTTTGTTCAAATGCGTGAAACGTTCAAATGATTTGCTGACTGTGAGTATTTTTCTATCAAACATTAAAAAATGTAATTCATTCTACAAGAACTAGAGAAATCATTGAAAAACTGGCTTTCGAACGGTTTCGGAGAAAAACATCCGTTGTGGTACAAATGTCAAGTTTTAAAGTTCGTCATAATCGAGAAATACCCACTAAGTTTGAATGCAATCCCATATTCCAGCCGTTATTTTGTAGCAATGAACTAAATTTGAGTTGCTGAGATTTTGATGTTCAAACACAAAATGA
>JANTBZ010052929.1:0-10093 GCA_024741255.1 Exechia fusca | reverse complement strand
GAAATCATGATCGATTGTCAAAAACATTAACATGTTTATATTGTTGGAACGGAGTTTCGAGAGTACCCACTGCCTTTCGTTGTTATTTGTATGGGAGTTCTGAAATACGACATTTTCTACTAGTTTTTTTCTAATGATATTCTAATCATAACAAAAATATAATTTCGCCGGCCACGTTGGTCACAAATATAAAACATCGCAGAGTTATTGAAGACAAATAAAAATCTCTCTGATTTAAAAAGATTCAGGTCATTTCGAGCACCCAGTTCTGCGAAAAATTGCTCCAAAGTCCAGCATTTTTCTTGGTAACTTCATATTGAAACTAACTGAGTGTTATATTGAACTGCAGACCACGAACATGTCGTACCATCGTAAATTTGCGCTCGTCGCGGCGCGTGCTGGCCATGTTGGCGTCGAGTTCTTGTACATGTGCGATCCCGATCAGATACAAACCCCGCGGATCACACACCGTTGATAAAACTTGTATATGGTGGCTTGTAGCATCGTGTAATAGACATCGCATGTATTGACGCTCGAGCTACTCTATTCACACATTTTACGTGCCTCGTTTCACAGCAGGGAACATACTCGCATGTGATGCGAAAAGTGTGGATATAATACATATTTCATTTTTCATATTCGAACGTTGCGCAATCTAACATATCAAAAACGACAGCACAAAGCGCATTTTCTCGTTTGAACCTTCAACACTGGCACTCGTGTCGGAGAGAGAATACATGCAAAACGTGAGTACTTATACCTTAACTCAATCACACAAAGGCAAGCGTTCATTGGCGTCATTTTCGCACTCGTACACGCATCGTTTTGCACCTCCAACCACGCCGTGCAGAGATAAATACGCGCATGATGGATTGGCGCGACGAGCTCGCGCAAGGTCGTGACAAGGAAACAGTCGTATCTTATCGGCGAAGCAGATGCACCGAAACTGGCATAGCCACTTGGTTGTGGATGTGTGTTATTACGCTGGCGGTCTGAAAAGGTTGAGGCGTCGTGGGCAATTTGGTAGTTATTATAATTTGCAATTTATTATAGCACCGTCGCGCTTCAGGGCGCTCAAGGTCATTTGTGATAATGGATGGTTCACAAATTTCGAATTTCAATACGCACGGTTTACGAACATAAAATGATGTACAGTGGTAAGCAGATAAATACGCACGATTTTATATCCTGGGTTTTGTTTCATATTTGGTTTAAATGACGTAACTTTTCACAAGGTTGACTTAGAACAATGCAGGTATACTCGAAAGATTGCTAATGAAATGGCGCACAAAACCTTTTCACTAAAATAAATCTGTGAAATCGTTTGGGTTAAGTTGTTAATAATAAAACGGTTCCGCGTGTCCACCATATTGCATCGACCATACTTAAGCGTGAAAACTTAGTGAATGAATCATCACATTTTCTAGAATACGTCGGCACTGGCCTAGAACCCAGAGTATTTATCAGCACACCACTGTACGTTTGCTTCAAGTCCCTGTTATCAGTTATCATTTCAGTTATATGCTAATTAAACATCAACTGCGGTTCATTGCACTAGACCCGAGATCTAATCAATCAATTTGTCTAAACCAAAGCCAAACCAACCGATTAATTTTACCGATTTGTTTTGTGCGTGTGCACGCCTTGTCTGGTCTTTTACGGCACATTTCACACCTATTTGAATTACATATCCGAACCTGGCGCACATATAATATTCAGAATGTCGAGCAAAGCTAATTGGTTTTTTGTTTGACATGCCCGCATGATCGGGTGGGTACGATCCGTGCACCTACAGAAATTGTGATGTAGATCAACTCGAAATACCAGAAGCCAAATCCGGTGCGGTCAAGCGAACACAACACATTCACAACATAATCATGAGCATATGCGCATATTAGATATGTAATGTGGTATATACGGGTTTACTATTATTTCGGATGACGGGGTGTTGAACGGCAATATGTCAGCAGACGGTGCCAGACAGACACGCATTCAAATCGAAATGATATATTCAAATGATATGGGCGATCGCCGGGCGCAGATAATTACGCTAGTCACCGTCGGTCAGCGGCACACTCGGTCACAAATGCTCCGAGTGAAACACGAGTAGGTAGATTAGTTTTGAATTGAGTCGAGCATTGTTTGTCTGGTGTATGAGTATTGGGTTTCTCATGTGTGTGAACGAGTGTGAGAGTGTTAAGAACGTAGTATGCGAAGTTCATTAAATAGCCCATAAATCATGCACGATGACTTAACATTAAATCATAGGAGGATCATTAATCGTGAAAGAGGATGATTACAGCGGTACGGAGATAATTAGCCAAATGTGTTTACCAGTAGCAAAAAACGCATCTTCTTGCTAATCGATTAGGGGTATTTTATGTTTAAATGATCATGCGAATATGTGTGATTTTGAAATAATATATTGCATTTATTCCTGCGAGACTTGTTACACACATGATCTACATCTACACCTAGATGGAACAATCGTTAACATTTGAATAGATTCCGCTCACGTCAGGTCAGGGCAGGATGTAGAGATTCAACTGTGTGTGCATGTGCGCATGTCATGTGCCGAAAGTGCAAACTCTGTTCATCCGGTGCAGTATTCGGCAGTGTAACTCGATTACATAAGCATATTGTATGCTTTCAAACGTCTGCTCGTGCTACACAATACGCGGTCCAACTTCGGATGCAAATGGTCGCACTAATAAGGTGAAGATTATGTGTGCGCAAAGACTTGCGGTCCATTGTGCGTGCCCGTGTAACAAGACAAATTGCTCGCATGCGCGTGCTCTCTGGCCACAATGTGTGTCGACAACCACGGAAAGGTGTTGAGACTGTTGATTTAGCATAAATTAGCTCTCCCTCACGCTTGCATATTGTGACGCCACAATACTGGAATTTATCTGTCCATTATAAACAGTTTTAGCTCGTTTAGACAGATCGTATTTTCACGTATTCCGTATGAAGTGTATGATAAATGGCGAATTAATTTGCGAGCACTGTAACGCAATTACGGAGTTGCGCAATTAAACGCACCAACACCTCAATGTGGTTGGTGTGGTTGGCGTATAAATTGAATCAATCTTTATGTAATTGACGTTTTCAGCCGTTAAATTGAATTATATTACTAGGAATTACCTTGGTTTTTTATAACTATTCTATTTTTCATCCAACAGCGATAATGATTATACTTACACGATATCCATCGAATTTGAATACCATGCATATCATGGCAATGGGTTGTAAAAGGTTTCTCGCTTAGCAAGTCTTTTGTTTCACACCACAACTTCTCACCCAATATCGTTACTATTTCATGCGAATACCGACTTATAGATTTATTGCTGTTCCACGTTTATTGCACATTCTTCAGACGTGTTGATGTTACTCCCACGTGATCATAGTAATGCTATTTTCATAAATTATCGCATGCACGGGTATCTCTGAAACTTATCAAGATGGGTGCGGAAAAGTGCATAGGCTGTATATCTATTCGGGTTTGTTCGTTCGTGATCCTCGATCATAAATGATTAAGTCTACTTTTGTATAGAATCACGGCCTTTTAGCGCATAACAGCAAAACCGAAACATGGATTCGCGTGATTTCATAACAATGTTCATAGTTGTGCTTTCTAATCGTGCTATCTCACCGAATGCATATGTGCGGTTGCTTCGCATGGGCGTTCGATTGAATAGCATTGCCGTGTAATACATTTTGCATACAAATTTGCACCGTGATCAGGCATCCAGCCAACAACGTGCTTCATCAATCACGTTCACATTATCGAATTTGTTATATCGATTTAATGTGAAAGTGTTTTAACGATGGCATGATCTAGTACGAACATTCGGCTCGCAGATCGATGGTCAATTCAATATGTGCGGTGGATGGTCTTCGACACGTTCATCTCGCACCTACGGCAACCCTGACATGGAAAAATTCAATATTACCGATCTCCGTGCACAGTGAACTCGAACCGCAATATACATTATTATGTTGAACTACACTAGTACATTTATAATGTGGTAAATGGTGAATGGATTGACCGCAACTGTACGCGATGCCTGTTGGATCTAGCATATGGCATATGATGTAATTGGATTTTTTCGGAGATTCTGCTGGAGACAGAGCTGCGTAAAATGTGATGAAATATCAGAATACTGTCAGAATACACAATCAATTGCTAAGAACCCGCTGCGCTCATGGTGGCTCATAGTTTTTGTTCATTATGTTTTTCGGATTATGTACAATGAATGGGTTCTATTGTGTCAGACGAACTCTTCAATATGCGTGCCGTATCCGCGTATGTGCGTGTAATGTCGACTCTGGTCAAACGATAGCAACCGATCAAAACACTTGATCTATGTGACATTGGACGAACCATTGCCGGACGGTTAGATGATTTGACCAAAGTAAGCTTGTGGAATGTGCGTGAACACCGGCTTTGCTAAAACCAGCGTCATTCAGCGTGTAAATTAATGTTTACAACGCCAAAGCTCGTGCTTTATACACAAACACGACTTCACTAGACTCCGCGTGATTGATAGTAGTGTGCTCAACTGAAGTATCATCAGATTATGTTCTCGTAATTATTCCGACGAATCATTAGACCGGTGATGAAGTGATTTTGAAGAGGAGCAGGAAATGTGTTTTCGATGTGATAATCTCTGCGTGGAAATCAACTACACAATTAAACCTACGTCGCGCACTCGTTACATACGAATACAAACACACAGATAATATAATATTCAAGTGTTTGCTTGCGCTTGCTCAAGCAAGTCATCGAGCATGAATTCATTATACAGAACGTGTGGTTTTGTGCGTACAAATTTGTTTTGAAAACGCACGTTACGTTACGAAAGAACCGCGAATAAAAACATGTGCACACAACATTTAGTGTTTTTATTTCGGTACATACGGATGCGACGGTTATGTTATTCATAACCGCTCACGGTTTGAACATTGCTACGCAATGCGTATATTTGATTGCAGAGCAGACGCGCCAAAATATCGCGTGTCCTCTCGTTCGTTCGTTTGACAAATGTATCGTAAGTATGCATTCGATCGCATACGATTTAATCGAATTAGTAGTGTGTACATGCATTTTGTGATGGACTCATAAAGAAAATGTGATTATAATTATACACTTCTCACTCGAGCGTAACCGAATCAGAGTAGGTATACACATACTTTATATTCGATGTCGAACAATCACCGAAAACATATGATTCAAGAAAAACCTCGCCGAGTCTCCAATATAATGTGTGTGGCAATCGATGCACGCAGTGTGGTCAAACAGAATGCAGCGAAGATGTTGCAACTTATGATTGACTTTGAATGGATATTTATGCTGTTTTTACTGTCATACGACAGCCTGTGTGCCAGGTAATGAATAATGGGTGACGTAAATTGTTAATTTTGTCGCCGCTTAGTTATTTATGGCCTTTGTAGTTTCGTGTCTGCTATATGGTGACATCCTTGTCAACAGCTTGATGGATGAGTGCACGCACTGCACACGCTTTCGGCGCATGTGTCAGGACGGCCTTTGCATATGCAAATACGCGACCGGTGACATCGAAATAATTGCCCAGTGAGCCGTTTAAATATTTGCGCAACAATACGCGCCGGACCGACCTTGACTGAAATTGTGCACGCCAATGGAACACACCGAACGCTTGGGCGCAACCCAGAGCCCAATGCCTCCGATCAGCAGCAATTATATGGTTCCATTGTGATTCGATGTGTACGATGTGCAATCGCCGCATAGTTTCCATAAATCTCCGCGAGACAATCAGCTGGCCATTACCGATGAAGACGATGTTGTTGATGCGTGATGATGATGACCATCTGGTTGGTTATTGTTAATTAACGGGTATCATATGCGGTTGAGTACCACATTGTTTCAATCAAATCTGGCCAACATATTATTTACAGCATTTGCATACTTCTAATCGCATCAGGCGCAAGGTCAGCGCCTTCGCAGCAGACATAAATATTATAATAAAATTGTATTTACCGCACTGCGTGCAGCAAGTTTCGCCTTGAATTGTACTTGGACAAATAGAGACACAAAACTCGCAATATGCTACTCGCGTACTTGAACATCTACGGATATCTCGCGCACATCTCTCGTGCACATCGCCGGCACGATTTCGACGTGATGGCGACGTGATGACAACCATTGCACGTCATACAGTTTCTAGCCGCAGTGACATGATGTTTTTTGTTCCATCCATTTGTTGTATGTGGCTACCTGTATGGAACGTACATCGCATAATTGTTATCATCAGTCTGGCAATAAGTATCCATTGTGTGTCGCTGTTGGTGCACAAACACGCCCAGTGCTCGTGAATTCCGAACGATTGCGTTGCATTCAGACTGGAACAGGAATATGATTGCAACAGTTTTTCATGGATAGCATTCTGTACTGCATATACAACCCTAGCTCATTAATTGGAAACATACACGAAATGGTGCTTCTTCTACGTTTTGTTCGAAACGTCAGAGTCACACAAAAATTGTGATGATGCAGTTTTGTTCATTCAACATCATTCTATCACATACGAAAAAATCGTTCAATCAAAAGGATTTGTGCACAATTTTATTATCTTTCGATTGAGTATACTCATATTGCTCAATCGAAAAATAATGCAATTGTGCACAAATCCTTTTGATTGAAAAAATGTGGAAAAATTGCCTTCGTGTTTATTCGTTCGACAAACACTACAATTAATTAAGGACTGTCGTCATAGTCGTATAGAATGAAAATCCGGCAAGCATCGACACTGAAAACTGATTGAAAAAGTCGAAAAGTGTGATAATATATGTGTGCCATTTGATGCAGCAACACCAACGTATATTCTTTAAATCGCCAAGCATCTCATGTTCAGTGCGATTTCCACGATCCGGCACACATTCCGGCACGACCGGCACGACAGGTCGCGATCACACGCGAACGCACGTGCAATTCCAGTCAATGAAAATCGGCCAGTATACCAAAGCACGACCGATGGAAATGGAAACGTGATGCTATACAAGCGAGGCCTGACTGAATGAGTCTATAATTGAGACCCAGTGCCGCACTCGGTATTGGTGTGACTTTCAATCGGCGGATGAATTATTCAATCAATCTGTGTGGCAGCCAACTTCCATTAATTATATATCACGACGACCGATGACACTGATGACTCAAGCGTGTGCGCATGTTGATGATGTGTGTTGATTTATTGGTTCACACAATCTGGTTCGCATAAACGTGTTCATCACATCGAACAGCACAGCATAACGCAATAAACCTATTCTCGCTTTTCGCCCACATCCGTTGGAGTGCGATAAATTGGTGCAACTTTGATTTGCATGCGCTTTCGATTGTCCAACGGCACCACATGCCAATAAACACTTGTGCACTAGACACGGAGAAACGTAGAATTAGCAGATGATTTAGGACTCGGCACTCGAACGACGACGTCTACTAGCAATTTGTCAGACACCACCCGTTCATTACAATATAGTATGTGAACTTTTCACAATGTGCAATGTGCGCTTGATTGCTGATTTCGCCCTCTAATTTGCGCTGATTCGAATCGTTTTTGGCTGTCCGGTTTGAGTGCTGGCGTAGCAATCATGCATGTTGGCAAATGCATGAGAATAACGCACTATGCTTGCGGAATACGTACACTCGTTATGCTACAGATATTTTCCCGCAACTAAAATGTTATGTGCTGCTGATCACCTTTCTCTCGGTTAGTCGTGCGAACATTACAATTACCACTCGCTAATTTGTCACGCATCACAAAATGCACGACAGGTGTCAACAAAATAAACAACATACCGTGTGAAAGACAACATACCAAACACCTATTGTTTTTTGTATTCGATAGCACTACAACATAATAAAATTCCACTCATGTTCAAAGCTCGCCACTTGAGTGCAAACTCAGCGCACTTGCTTATCGAAAAACGCACATGTTGCTTCAAGTTTTATGCTCGCAATTGACTCGAGACCACGAGCTGCCTCGAGGCTTTTGCAGTGCTCACCAAGTTTTTCTCTCAACCAGCATCAGCACACCTGTGCTCATACTTTCAAGAGTGCACAAGTATTTCGAGAGCTTACGGTTTTCCCAATGTACACCATGCATATCGTCAGGTTTCTCTGCAGTACCACCCAAGCTCTCGTCGCGCGAACACACTCGAACCACGAAGTCGCGTGTCGCTTTGCGAGCCGTCCGCGAGACCACCTTTGGACCACCGATTGTAAACAACCAACATATGGATAAACGCTTTCGCTGTTGTTGACGTCGTCATCAACGTCATCATCATCATCATCATCAATACGTTTTCGGACGGTACGTTGGAGAATACGCAAGCGCACGATCGATGTAAACAGTGGTTTGTTTTGTGGGGTGCGGAATTCCAACATATCCGTTGACTATGGTATTACAGTGTGAGTGTGTGTGCAACTAATGTGTGATACGATTTGTTGGCTAATATAATAATCGTGTCACTAAACATCCTCGTCGTTGAGTTGCGATTCTCGTGCTCAAAGTGTTTGTCTTTTGATGACGCAGCTAGTAGTCAAGAAAATACAGACATCAGTGTTTAAACAGCGAAACCATAAATCACACAAAACACATTGTGTATTTAGCAGCCAATCGTATTATTTATTAGTTAACACACTGCTAGCTTAGACATACTCACAAAGATACAAATGAGTAATTTTTCAAATATGTGCTTGAATAAGCGAATCCGTTTTTGTTGGTTGTTAGTCAATTTGTTGTGAGTGTTTGTGGTTTAATTGTCGGATGTTGATTTCAACAGCGATTCGTTCGTACGTGTATTCAATGCAACTGATCAGTAATTCGCCTCACCTGCGTGCATCGACGCAATCAGAGGTGGGACAGCAAATCGACTGTGCCGATTTCAATGCGTCTGAATGTGAATACGATAACGAATCGGAAGTACGCTGACAGATCAATTGTGCACAAATGTCTGCACGTCGTCATTGTGCGATTGTTGATCGTGTGTATTGTGTTTATTAGCACACACATTTACATACACCCATATCAATCGCACGTGTAACTGTGCGAAAACCAACACAACACAAAACGCGCGTCTGTGCGATCGCATTTATCGCACACTGTCGAGCACGGAGAATTAGTGAAAGTACACGCGACTGCGTGGCGGCTGCTCGGCGGTGGCTCGGCCGCTTGCCCACACGCTCCAAGCAGCGAGAAGCGTACCGCGGAGAAATTAGCACGGGCGCAATGCTTTCTTGTGAGCGTGCACACGCTCGCAAATTGTGCACACTTTTGATGAGGCTCCGGCACGAACGACGACGACAACGATGTCGACGGATGTAAAACACAATGTAACACAATACTATTACACCTTGGTGCTATAAAACGCGTGAATCGGAAATGCACGCGTCTCCTTCCCTTCAGATTGCCAGCAGACGGCTGCCGATTGATAACGCGAGCGCACACACGCACGCACACACATACACACATATAACATACTGGCGCTCCACTGCCGAGTTGCACGACCGCAGTTAATTCAATAGACATGCGCCAACATAACACAAAGCACAAAGATACCAAACAGCTCAGACACCGACTATCATTGATGCATACGGTCTTACAAAGTTATGTATTTGTTAATCAAGGTCGAGCACCTTGTGCGTTGCATCGACTGACGATGGTTACATACGCCAACGCCAAACACATACACATACAAACACACCAATATACGAAACGATATCCACTTGACGCTGTATGTATACGATCGAATGGGATTGGCGCAATATTGTACACGACAGCACACGAAGAAGCGGTACAAAAATGTGCAATGTATCTCGCGTGGACTACTACATGCTTCACCAAGTCCCGGGAAAAGTTATGAAAACACACACTTTTGATGAAAACTTTTTAGGTTCCTCTACTTAGTCTCGTTCAAGGCCGATAGCCAAAATCCAGCGATCCTGAAATATCAAGATCACCTTCGAAAATTATTTGGCACAAACCCTTGCAAAATCCCCCTTTTTCGCGATTTGTACTGCCCTATTCTTTCCCTGGATACACCATTTTGAATTTTT
>JANTBZ010052918.1:0-10097 GCA_024741255.1 Exechia fusca | reverse complement strand
GCGTTTTAGGTTAGACCGGTCTACGGATGCCAATCTGTTCACGTGAATTCCAAAACGTCAATCTCTCTCCGAATGAGCTAATCCCGGCGGATTCGGCGAAGAAAGCACAAAACACGGAGAATAATTCACGAATTCACCGTATTTCACCACTGGCATGGCTGGACTGGGTCTAACCACCTACGAGTTAAAAATGTTGGTCCTTCCCTATTTATCCCGATACTTATCAGTCCATGTAGTATATGGTTAACAAAGACTAGTATTTCATTGTTATTATATTATTTCTAATTTGGAAAATATTCACTCTTCTACGTGAGAATACAAACGGCCTATCGAATTTGAATAAAATAAGCATTAAACGATCAATAGATAGTTTATGGTTAAATAAATGAGCTCAAATTGAGGTTGTGAATGTATGCCCTTCTATAAAAAAAATAGCTAAATTATGAAAATAGTGTGTGACAAATTGTCACTGACAATAAATGTTTAACGATTCAATTTTTCCAGTCTAACTTTTATATGTCTTTCTTTTTTATCTTCCCCTCTCAAAGACTGAGTTCCGATTTCATCGCGAATCCGCCATCGAAACTGCTACTGGATGTCGACTCCGACGACAAAGTCAACTTTACATTTTGTCGACGCGGCGACGTCCGACACCGTGGTACGTTTGAATGCATAGAAGACGCCTTGGAAACAATGCATGCCATGTTATGGTATGAGCGCCAAACGAAGACAAATGTCGATGGTTCGAAGTACAGACAGCTGCGTTGCGGTCGCGTACATTCGAAGATGGAATGCGATGCATTTGCCTATCTGCGATGGCAGCCGTCGGTCAGTCCGTTGGTCCATTTCTACACGTCGATCGCCGAACACAGCTGCGCGTTGGCGCCGGAAGTGGAGGCCACCATCACACAGGCCGCCCGAACGATGAACAATCGGGCCATCATGATAAAACTGAAGCAGGAGAACGTGTACCCGCTGCCCTCGTTCTTGGTCGTCAACGAGCTGGCGGACAAAGTGCGAGCGGCCAATAATGAAACGGGTGCGGGTAGCGAGTAACTGTTGGTGCAGGAGGTCCAGGGCTTTAATCCAGCCGAAACACACTCGCGAAAATGGCTTTCATTGAGCTTTGAATTTAGGATCTTTTATACGGAGCTTATCTCTTCTTTGTGAAAGCGAATCAGTATGACTAAAATAAAGGCTAGGTAACAGCTGAACACATACACTTGAACTGGCGATTTGTATCCTGCAGTTGATGAATTCTTTCTGATTTTTTAATACTGAGCAGAACACGGAATAATATATATATACATATATATGTAATAACGACCGAGTACACAATGTGGGGTGCCTTGCGGTAACGGATATCCTCGAACGTGTATACCACAATATATATTTATAAAATGAAATAAAAAGGAAGACATGACTGAAAATCACACTGACGACTCAATTTCGATTTTTTGTTATCCGCAATATGTATATCGATCAAGAGTGAAGTAAAAAAGTCGCAATCAAAGGCACCATAAAAACACTGCAGGTAGAGACCGGAATGCTCGGTTGTAATATATTCTACGTCTACACATTCTTGTTTTGTCAATACCGAATAACAAATCATTTTATACCTAACTTATTTGTAATTTAAATCGTTAGCCCATTAAACTTGCTTGTATGTTGCCCCTCGAAATAAGCATATATATACCGTATACGGCGCTATTAGCGAGAGCGAGTATTCCTGGATGCAACAACAAAAGTGGTCTTACGAGAAACCTAACCACACATTGCATCTTTCGATAGTCCATCTGATAGTAGTCGTCAGATGTGTTGTTTACATTCGACATTCGACGAACACTTATTTTTGCACTTTTGCTGCATCAGCCACCAACCCAACAGCATCACTATCAGCAGCGCATTCAGGCAATCGTATGTATAGAATCATCAGGCATCAGCAGCCGCAGGCAGCGCAGCACCTTCAAACTAATTCGGAGAAGCAAACCCGATTTGCAGCGAAACATGCAGCAGCAGCAGCAATTACCAATAAAACGCCGTGCTGTGGCGTCAAAGTGCTGCATTGAGCTGTGTGATTCGACGAGACATATTTCAAATGACCTCGTATCATTTCATCGGTGAGAATAAACAATAGCTTTGTGTTGAAAATTACGCATTAACAATGGAGGAAATCTAATATTTAGCTTTCCAAAGGACGAGGAACTTCGGAATCGCTGGATAAAAAACATTGCAAATGTTCAACAAACTATAGTTGTGAATGGAATATATATTGCGGATATGCAAGTGTGTTCGAGACACTTCACAGATGAATGTTTTGGCTCCACTTCTACTACACGAACAAGACTGAGAGCAGGAACAGTGCCAACAATTTTCCCGCATGGTGATTCTGAATGGTAAGTTACGGCGATGTTTCTGAATTGATTATGTTGTGGAGAAAAGGCTACATAATATTATACATAAATCTTATTACAAATTCAGACCATCGTTAGTTAGATTCTACTTTCGACCATCTTTCTGGTAGAATCCGGATTCAGTGGCCTTACAACGGATCATCTTTAGAAGCGATCAATGTATCAGTCTAGTTATTCACTTCTTCATGAAAATAATAGTCCTCGTCAGCGAGGCCGTGGGCCAACGGTCAAGACAAGTAGTCATCAGACGGAGACAAGTCTGGAGAGTAAAGCGGGGTGCTAAGCTAAGACGTCATGTTTCGGACTTTTCATGTATTTTTAAACCCTTTTTTGCGATGAGGTGTCGAGAATTGTCATGCTGGAAATTGACTTTATTGTGTCTTTTATTCAATTGTGGCCGCTTTTCTTTCAGTTGTCGAATCAAACGCATCAATTTCGATAGGTATCGATTTCCTGTGTTCATTTTAGTTGGCCTCAGCCGTAAATAGAACACCATACACGCCTGGTCCCTTCAAAAGAACAGACTCCGTAATCACTTTAGCTGGAAGGCGGACATGTTTAATCGAGCATATAAGTACGTTATGCTAACTGATAAGGACCTATGTTCTGATGCAATTATGTTTACAGATACCCAAGCCTACTGTATGCCGATTTTTATCATTTTGCATCAATCAGAACGACCGTTAGAGACGGATATACAAAAACGTCACGCGCAAGGTTATTCACCTAATACCTATATGCGGTATGGTCTCTATATGTGTCTAAATATTTTTTTGTTACTTCGAATGTATCATCATACAATTTTTCTGTATTTTCTTTTAGGATGAAAATACCTATCATTAACATACAGGCAGTCTGGAAAGTCCGTATCGTTTCATAGTCATAGTAGGACACACCTTTCTGATATAATTATTTGTAAATAATCAATATCGTTTCATTTTTCATTGAAGGACGATATGCGAAGTTTGAGATCGATAGGACTTTTGGTTCGTTCGATATTTTATTTCGATTGAAGCAACTTTTGTTATTGCGAAGAAATGAGTATCAGTGTATTTCAAGTCCTTGTGAAAACACTGTTTCTGATGGGAAAAATTGTGGCTAGAGCCAAATCATGTACAGAAAGTGTCATTAGGGTTTCGCCCCAGCCGAAAACCATTTTCGCGAAAAGTTGTCGAAATTCCTTACTGACAATACGGACACCGATGATGATGCGCGCACAAGACATCCAAATGTTGCACTGCTAGTTATTCATATTTACTAGTTATTCATAAACGTGAAGATATTTTCGAGTGAATATGTTCTTGATGGTCCAACGAACAATTAATGGAAACAAATATTTTACATTTGTATGTATCCGCAATAGAAAATTCGTTTCGAAAACGATTTTGGCGCCTTACCCTGTATGTCGATTGTATTCATCATCGATAACTTACATCTTACATCCCTACTTTCTTCTTTAGAAATCTTCGGAAATCTTCGGAAATCTCTGGAAATCTTTGGAAATCTTCGAAAATTTCTGGAAATCTTCGGAAATCTCCGGAAATCTTATGGAAATCTCTCAAAGATTTCCGGAAATCGGTGTACACCTCGAACAAGAGTGATTCGCCCCTCGGTTCGCAGTGCAATTTGTTTGTTTGTTCAGTTTGTGAAAAGTGAAAATAATGCGTTGCATTGTGTTCGGATGCGATAATCACAACAACGGCCCTCGTCGATCACTCGGCGTTGGCTACCACTCGTTTCCGAAAAATCCTGCATTGCGGGAACGCTGGGTCCAATTATGTAGTGTATCGATAGCGACAAATTTAGCAACGGCAAGAGTGTGTTCGGTGCATTTTCGAGCAGAAGATTTCGTTCATCGGAAGCTGAAATTTGGTGCTCTGCCATCAACATACTTACCAAATGACGATAAAGCGAAGTAAATATTTTCAAATAGTTTATAAAAACATCGTGAGATAATTTGACATTTGAAATGTATGTCTGCTGTGTGAAATTTCAAACACCAAATTATTCAGTCACGGACCGCGCAGCGCCCGGAGTTGTTCGAAGTGCAGTTCATACTAATTTCCATTCATGTCTAGCAGAGCGAGATTTCTGCTGGACACTTCCGAACGAATTCTTCCCAAGGCATTCTCGAAAGCCTTAATTCTGCCTTATAATTTACCCTCAAAATCTTCACCTTCTTGCTGCAAATAAATGTAGATTCTTCGGGTCTGTAATCACGAGCTGTAACCGAAATATCCAAAATCGTTCACAGCAAACATGATGAGGACACTGGCGGCAATGCCGACGACGTGACCGACTTCGACGACGACTCCGAACAACATCTGGAGGACAACGAGGGAACCGCAGACGACAGCACTGTGAAGGTTGAATTCGATCCGGCGCCTAGCAGAAATGACAACCAGTCGGAACCGGCAACAAATGATGCCGTTGTCCAAGCGACACTGGCAGCTGATTCAAAACGGCAACTCGGTCCTAGAACGTGCTGTGTGGACAAATGCTCCTCGACGCGATACAACTCGCCGTATCTATCGTTTCACCAGTAAGTAGAGTATTCCTGTGATAATGTTCACTTACGCCGTGTAATATTCTACTTTTGAATTTAGATTTCCTAGACTTCCAGCAATCCGTAAGAAGTGGATAAGGAAAATATCGGTGCTTAATGGTCAGAATTGTAAATTCGATGCGAAAAAGGCGTATGTGTGTTCGAAGCACTTTGCTGCGAATTGTTACCCATCACCGAATGGTATTCGGTCAAAACTGCGTCAAACCGCGGTGCCAAGCATCTTTCCGAATTCGAATCCAGTTAAGAGGTGAGTGAATGTTTAATGACTATTTCATCAAAAATAGTAATGAAACTAGAATGATTATTTCGAATTATTACATATCTTCATATCCTTACTAATCCTCATCGGAATCGGTTCAATTTAAATTTCCAGTCAACAGGTACCTAGGCACCTGTCATCTCCGGAACCTCTCATACGTGACTTCGGCACAATATGCCGTCTGTGCAGTGTCCCATTAACCGAAACCAATTTTTCGATCGACGACTTCTCCATATTCAATCGGCCGAACGGCGTCTGCAAGCTGATCGAAGACCATCTCGACATGTTTCCCGTGCCCGAAGACCGTCTGCCGTGCAACATTTGTTCCGACTGCTCGGAGAGCCTCCGCCTCTGGCAAGCGTTCAGCTCGTACTGCTTCCGGACCGAACAAAGACTGCAGCAGATCCTGGAAAAAGCGGACAAAGCGGGCAACGATGTACCGCCGGTTGGCCGTCGATCGGACGAAGTTGAGGAGCCGAAGGACAATTGTGCGAAGATATGCAGCAACAAGATGGCCGATGCCAGCGTCAAGGACGAGGCGTCGAGAGCGGAGATCATCGCCGAACCATCGGCGGAAGTTGAGGAGGTGAAGGACACTTTCGCGGAACTATCCAACACCATTGTAGTGCTTTCCCGCGACAATGAAAAGCCGAAGCACAGAGTGGTTGTGAAAAAATTTGTTCTGCGAAAGATTGCAGCCATGCCGAACAAGTCTGCGGCAGGCGCCACGAAGACGGGCGGTCGGATAGCATTGAACCAGGCTGTGGTAAGGGGAAACGCGATTTTCCGAAAGTCAGCAACTGAACGGACTGCCAATCGAGCGATCTCTGCAGCAACGACTGAAGCAGTTGGAACCGTCGAGAGACCGAACGCTATCGTCGTTTCGAAAAGGAAGTATAGGAAGAAGAACAAGAAGAATGGTATCGAGTTTGTGGACGCGAGCAACGGCTCGACATTGCGCTACGTCAAGGTGGCCAAGAGTGACGAAGGCGAAGCCAGTCCACCAGAGGCCGATGTATCGGACAAGTCGAGCCACGCAAGCGATGGCAACGTCGATGGCGGCGATAACAAAAACGACAAAGAGAACAATGACGACGACGACGACGACGATGACGTCGACGAAGGCGAACAATACTTGGACGACGAGAACGACGATACCGACGAAGATGCCAAAAACGACGACACCGACGATGATTTCTCGTGGCCAATGAAGGTGGGTGAAACGTTCAACAACGTTAACAAGTCCACAAAAAACACTCCATCGGACGCCCCACCAGAAGCAGCAGCAGCTGAACCGGCACCAAAAGCGGGTGGGAACACCCGTGTGTGCCATCTGTGCGGCCTGGTGATAGTACGTTTTTGGCAGCAGCACATGATCACCGTCCATCCGGATGCGGTGGAATTCCAGTGCAGCCTCTGTCCGCGCTCGTTCCACACGTCGCGCGGTCTGGAGTTGCATCGCACTCGCATGCATTCGGTGCTGTGGTAAGTGCGAAATGTTCAGTTGGATTTCGATGGTATTTTGGTTTGTTAATTCATTAGTAGAGACTGAGTGGTGGAGTGGTAGAGTTCTTGCCTCACGAGCGGAAGAGAGAGAGAGAGAGAGACCCGAGTTGGGGTGTTTTCTTCTCCCGAAGATCCAAATGAAGGATGTTGCATTCACTCATTCACTCTTTGGATTGATGTGCCAATCACATGTCATCTGTAAAACCGAAACCGATTATGACGCCCTGCTTCTCTTCAAATACAAGGAGAGTATAAAAGGGTGATCAAGACCTGTAATCGGTTGTAGTGGCTAATTTTTTTAAATGGATTACTAGACGAATCGATCAGCAGTCCTTTTACGACTAACTTTTTGAATCATCGTTTTTTTTTTAACAAATGATGCAATTCGAGAGCCATATTTCCTATTTACGATATAGTTAGGTTTTTTATGAACAAATAAAAGGTTTTGATTCCATTTCCAACATAATCCGTGCATCATCTATATTTAGCACTAAATGTGGATTTGCTCAACTCGATTGCAAAACTGTGCAAAACATAGAGTTGAGTTGAGTTGAAATGTTGTTTTAGAAATATTGATCCGCACTAAATTTTCTAGAGAGACATTTCAAAATATTGCCACCAGGTGGCGCAGGGCTGCCCAGTCGATATTTTATTGAGATAGGTTTTTAACAGAGGCCCGATTTTTCGATACGAACTATCCATTTATCGACAAATTTCGCTATACTACAAATGAAACATATTTTGTCGATTTTTTCCGAAAAATGTCATGCTGATAAATCGCGTTTCTAAAATTCGATCATTTCGGAAAGTGAATATGCATCTTCGAAGTTTCGAATCAAAGACTTCTGGATGTCCAAACCAAGAAAAACAAAAATAATTTAGTTTTAAAAACTATTCACTAAACATTTGTATCGAAGAAAAACTGTTTAATTAAATTTATTTTGTAATGCACTTTCGAATCATTTAACACACGCAGCCACTCATACACACATATGCATGTACATATGTGTGCTGAGTGTGTTTTGGTGTTTGTGTGTATGGGTGGGTGTGCGCACGATTTTCGTCGCCTAATTCCGAATTGGATTACCAGGCTGGACCGGTCTTCATTGTTTTTTCAAATGGAAATTGTTAACACTTTGAGATAGTTTGGGGTTTTAACTATAATTTTATCTCGAGAATATCATTCTAGCCAATCGGGAGAAACGTCAGTTCTGAAAATCGTTCCAGTCCAATTGATTTAAAATGTGCTCTTATGACGAGAATTGCGTAAATTGACAGTTCGTCTCTCTGACCTCGTTCGGGGATTGCCTTCAATTCTACAATTTTGTTTGAACAACATATTCACATACCTTCTAGGTTTATCTAGAATTATCGATTTATCGATTAGGTCATGTTTGAACAAATTAGAACAAATTAGAACTGAGATTTTCGATTGAACTAACTTGATTGATGCGTATAAGTCAGCTTTATGCTGATATTAAATTGAATCAAGTATTTTTATTTTTATTTTCACAATTTATTTAGTTTTTTTTGGGTTCCGGTTTTTTATGATAAACACATTTTTCACGTTCTACCCCGAATTGTTTCGTAATTTGGGATCAATAGACATAAAGTATTTGAGAATGAAATGGTCCTTCAATTTACATTCAATTGATATATGATGCAGTTTTGAGATTTCGACCCAACCCGAGATATGGTCAATAATGTACAAGATGTACAACTACAAAAAAACCTTTTTATTTTTAAAAATCATAACCAAAAATCTAAGCCAAAGAAAAAACAATTATAAAGATTTTCGTTTTAAGGAGCACAATTCGCATAAGAAATTTAATGCGAGAAACGAGTATGTGTTTGGTTTCGGGTGGTGTCGTTATTATCTACCGTCGGCAGATCGAATTAAGGACTGTTAAAATGTAGAAATTTTTCGACATGCATAATTAAGTTCATGGACAACATTAGGGTGATCGAACTGAAGCACATAGTCCGAATATATGCGGATTTAACCCTTGTACTGTCCACCGGTGGACCAAATAGACTTTTACCTTGCGACAGATAGCTACTACATTTATCACATAATTCCATAATTCTACATCCGACCCACCCCCCGCAAAAACAGGTCTCTGGACGACTCGCAGCAGCCGGCCGAACACGTCGCCGACCCGGACCCACCCGCCGATCCGGACGTCCTCGGCACATACACCTACATCTCCACGTTCGCCAACTGCGCCCAAGCGATGGACACGCTGAAGGCGCAGGGCTGGCGGCCGCACAACAACACCGGCAGCCGCATCTGCAGAACGGTGCACTTTCGCTGCAAGCGCGTGAAGAAGGACAGCGACTCGTGTCTGGCCGCGTGCTACGTGTACCGCACGGACACCGGCGCCACCAAGATGTACCGCTCGGAGGTGCCGCACACGTGCGTCATGCAGCCGCGGCTGCGGGCGCAAGTCGAGCGCCTCAGCTTGTTCATGACACCCAAGCAGATCGCCGAGCGCTTGGCCGACGAGGGCGTGAAGCCGCTGCCATCCGCGCGCTCCGTGGAGCAGGTGGTGCAGGAGTATCGCGCACGCCAGGCCCAGGCGGCCGCCACAAAGGCAACACAACAACACAACATCGAACTAACGCCGAGCACAGATCCGGAGCAGCCGGAGGAGCCCACAGCGGAGCCACGGCCACCAAGCGGCTCCGGCAGCGCTGGGGCTGGCGACGACCAGCCGCCGCGGCAGCAGTGCTTCGTATGCGACGCCTCGGCGGCGGAAATGTACCAGCATGTGCGAGACCAGCACCCGGAGGCGGTGGTGTTCAAGTGTCCGCTGTGCGAGTTCGCTTTCGGCACGCTGATGGAAATGGAGAAACATAGCAGCGTACATCGGGCCGCTGTCGCTGTCGGCGGGTGAGTGGGATGTTTTGTGTACAACATTTGCTGGTACTTTTGAGGAAGAGTGCCCTTATATAAATACTACTTTCTGTTCATGTTTCTGCTTTGGTCGATGGACAGTCTTTTTGGAAAGAGCGCATAAAGTGCGTCATATTTCGTCATATGTTTTATGGAATCATTGTTTTTGAAACCCATTGTAACCCCTCCCATTGTAACCCCCGTCTACGATTGCCCAAAATATGCTCCTCCTATGCTCCTGGGAATTTTAAAATTGTATTTCAACTCAGCATAAGTGGGCCTGATGGCTGATGGATGGACCTCAGATGAGCAAAAATCACAATGCATGTACGTGTATTAAATGCGCAGGGATATCCAAAGTTAGTCATTTGGGAAATATCCAACATCATACGATACGAATTTTCCAGCCCAACTGTTTTATGTCAATTGGTATGTTAAGTATCTGACATACCAATT
>JANTBZ010052907.1:0-10097 GCA_024741255.1 Exechia fusca | reverse complement strand
TACTTGACATAAGTGTAATAAGCAATATAAAAATTATGCGAAAAATCTAGATCCTTGCAATTGCTAAGAACCGAGGTGAAAGTAAATCGTTCTTAAGTATATGTCCAGGCGAGATATGCATGAATAGAATACAAACACGAGTACAGGGCCTAGGGTACGACTTTCTCAACCGATTTTTGGATTATATGATGCCCAATGAGAATACTAAAGACACTGCATCACAAAAATACGCTTTTGAACATGCTAACATAGCCTTTTCTACAGATGTTCACTGAATGTGAGATCGTTCTTAAGTATAAGTCCACAAGTGTATATATTTTGGTTGATTTTGAGGTCGCGCGGCATACGTTTAACAAAGAGCTTTGAATTGAAGAGCATGTCCAAGAACCTATCCAAGAAAAATGCAAACATGTTTTTAAATGTCTATAGGGTATCATCGATTTTTAACAACCATGCTTCCAGGGATCTGGCTTTATTTAGTGAATTTAGAGATGTTTTCGTCTGTAATTGCCACATTTGCGCGTCTAGTACGCACATTTTCCTCAGTGTCCAAATGGCCAGCACGTTATTTTTTTGGCTGGGGCCATATCTAGATAACATTTTCTAAATGAATGGTTCGACTCTGGCCCTATTTGCCCATAGAAAACTGCGTTCTACGAAGACACGAAAATCAATGTTTTCTATTCGATCGCAATAACAAAAGTTGCTTCAATAAAAATGATATATCGAACGAACCAAAAGTCCTATCGATGTCATTTTTTGTGTTGGGTCATTTGAAAGATATATCTTGAATATTCATAAATAATTTCGTCTAAAAAATGTTTCTTTCTAGTAAACGGCACGGACTTCCCGGACTGTTATTTAGAATGTTCAACTGTGAATCTCCACCCAAACCTACCCGCTTCGCTCTGCGACATCAGCCGATCCAAACGCTGCACCGAGTTCTCATCCGCATACTCCTGGCTGGGCGTGAACACCGTTCGACGGCGCGACGTCGACGTCCGCCTCGCCGCACTCCCCAGCGGCTTCGCTCCAACACCGTCGCCGCCGCCTTCGACCACCGACTCCTGCATCGCTTGCGGTGTGTACATCGTCTGACGTCGGCGCAACATCGATCCCAGCAGCCCTCCGGCAGCCGCCGGAGTTGCCGGTTTGTCCGGCATCTGCGGCGGCGGCGCTGCCTCATCGACGCCGGTCCCTTCGTCCATCGTGGCCATCGGCGTCACGGCCATCGTCTTGCGCCGCGAGCGGCCGCCGCCGCTCTTCGCACCCAGGCCGACCGGCGTCAAATGCTGCGCCGACTCGCACAGCGTCCGCTCCACATTGGACAGTTCCATGCCCGTGCCCGTGTCGTCGCCGTCGTCGGCGGCGCCCTCCTCGCTGACCGCCGCGAACACGTTGGTCTGGCGACGCTGACGTCGCACCGACTTTGGCGCCGCCGGCGGTTCCGCGGCCGGCGTTCCCTGGTCCATCGACACGGTGGACAGACTCTGCATGGAGCTGCGACGCGTCGAACGTCGACGGCCGGTGGTGTCGGTGGTGACGGCCTCAGCCTCTGCCGCCTCGACGGCCGCCATCAGCGTCGAACCCGTTTCGGTGCTGATCGATCGGAACAGCGTGCGCTGGGCATTCGTTGATGGCGACGCGTTCAGCAGCGAGTCGCTGCTCGGCGCGTCTGCGCCGACTTTCAGTCCACCGCTGGCGGCCGGCGAGTTGCGGATGATCTCGAGCAGCTTGGAGTTCTTCGAGAGGCCGCCGACGTCGCCGCCGCCGTTCAGCTGCATGCGCTTGACGAAATCGTTCAGGATGCTGGGCAGATTGTCCTTCGGTTTGCGCGGCACCGAGATGCTGCGCTTGGACGCGGCCGCCGCCGGCTGAGCGGCTGAGTCCGAGGCCGCCGCCGCGCCGGTGGCACCACTGGCCGAAGCACCGCCGGCGGCGGCGCAGCTCGGCTTGATGACGCGCCGTCGCGTCTCCTCCGCGTACGGCTGCATCGACTTCTGCTTGCGGATCTTGTCGTACAGCTCCGGCTGCTCGTACCGATCCACATCAGATATGACAAAGCGCGCCGGATCCAGCAGGCACACCTGCCGGCGGCATGCCTCCATCCACAGGATGGAGACGATCGGAATGCCCCAGCTCTTGGCGCGCTGGTACGTCGAGAGCAGGCCGTCCTTGAAGATGACGTGCGTCGTGTTGCGCAGCAGCCGATCGTTGACCTGCGCGCCGAGATCGGCGATCACCGTCTTGATGCCCTGCGACCGGTTGTCGGCGCCGGAGCGCACCTCGACGTAGACGCGCACGTCGCGCATCACGTCGCGAATGGTGGGCGGCGGCAGGCGGGCGGCCGCGAGCTCCTCGGCGGTGCGGATGTCCTGCTCGGTGGCGGAGACGTCAAAGTGGCGGGTGGCGGGCGAGTCGGAGCTGAGGGTGGAGGCGATGGTGCGAGGTTAGCGTGGTTAGTTGAACGGAATTGGCTTATGATGATAATTTGAAATTTGATGGCGCTACAACCCGTAACAGGTCTTGGCCTTCCTTGTACCAGTTTAGCAACCTTAGAAGTGGGATTCACTTTATCAGCAGGCGCTGGGTTCGTTTGTCTGTTTATATAGACATGTCATATATCATTGGAAAGGTCTGGTAGTCAGCTTCAACGGTAAACAAATGTATCGAAGATCCCAAGTGCGTAGCAATAACTGTGCTGTGTTAAACATGTCAAAGTTCGTTCCGAAAAAAGTTTACTTGCGGCAAGAGAAAAATCAAAAACCAAACCAAAGGGTTGCATTTTTCAACAGATTTTAATTGGCGGTTGAAATTTTTTTTTTCAGTAACCTAATCGCGAAAAATCATGGATAACGTTAAAACTTCATTCCATATCGATTACAACAGTGGAAGGACGACAATGATTGAAGTAATGTCCTCCGAGAACTCAAAACGGTGTAGAGTCTCACACTCACATGAATGAAAACCGTACAGACTTCAACTGTTGTGTGTCAGTGCCTTGAATACACCCTCTAACGGCAATTCGTGTCATCAACCTCTACCCCAGACTCCAAAAACCCCAATTGTGAGTGATTTTTGCTGACACGGAGGACCATACCATCATAGAGACAGTCTTCGTAGATTCGGTCGTCTTTCTCAAGCTCAGATTATCGAAGGACCATCACTCCAACTAAATTCGATTATTTTGTTATTCTATTAGTATTTCGACGATGACATATTATTCGTACAAGAAAATTAATCTCAGAAACGCTCCACTATCGGTCGGTCGAGGCAACTCTTTCGCTCTTTGCCGTCTCTGCGTCTTATGCTTTGCCGGAAGGACATGCACTTTATGGATTTTGTTCGGTTTCATTTCAAGCTTCGTTTCGAGTATTCGCCGGACTCTAGCCTCCAAAATTCAGAGCCCTTCTGCCATTTCTAGTCCAATCTGACATGCATTTCTTTGCATTTTACTCTTCTTTTCTCGAAGACTCTTTTGCAACATGTTTTTGTCCACCATTTTTGCATAATCCATTGCTGCTTGTCTTGTTGTATAGAAATATGTTTCGATAGACCAGCATACAGTCCACCTTCAGAGTCTTCAGGGTACGAACAATATCCTATTGCGGTTTTCCATCGCAGTGCAAATCTATTATTCGAACACGATTGTAGTCTATCGTAAAAGGCTAGGCTTTTCCTCGACATTAGGGAAAATGCTTTTGGAGACTTACTAGAAACACAAGGTTCTCTAGGTTCTGCAAAATTTTCGTTATGCTATCTTCGATCGTTTAGTAAATACGGCTAATGAAAACTCTGTATCACCAGTTGGGACGCAGGGTGTAATTTGAAATCGAATAATCTTATTTAATTAGTTTTGTGACAAGAGTCCTGGATTTTCACTTGATTTGACAGATGATTTTGGCGGATTAGCCTTCTTCACGTGACTACATCATAATAATTCAAATATATGTAGTCTGGAATAACCCAACGACCCACAAACAAACAATGTAATTAGACCGTTGTAAATCTGGTAGCGTGAAACACACCGCGCGATTCCAACACACACATGCGAGCAGCAAGTGAAAGTAAAGAGAGAGCGCGCGCGTTTGAAAGTGTTTTGTTTGCAAGTGAGTGCCCGAACTTACCGCATTGCTTGTAGGGCCCGGATCTTGGCGGCCGCCGAACAGATGCCGCCGCCGCCAGCCGATGGCGACGCTGTGGACGCCGTCGTAGCGGCAGCCGCGGCAAGATGTTTGGCCGCTGGCTTGCCGAACAGCAGCGACATGGAGGCCGACGACGACGTCGGAGCTGTTGATACAAATATGCGTGAGCATTCCACTTTGAAACATACATATTTCGTGCGTGTTGTGCGCGTATTGCGTATGCGTGCGTGCGCGTATAGCAGACGACGGGTGAGAGCGTTCTACTTTATGGTAACAAAAAATTATGTAGGTCTTTGAAGCCACTCTCTGCGCGCGGCTGTGTCGAAAATTGAGGTTAAACGAGTTTGTGTGCGTATCTGCGTATACGCGAACGTACGTGCTCCGCGTATGCGTGTGTGTAAACCAAATAAATAGTGAACTTGAAAAATGGACGGACGCACACAATAACAAAGTATATACACACACACTCACACACATATGACGAGTGCGCGCTCGCACTCACACACGCACAAGCAGATACTAGATACCCAAATCAAATTAGGCAAGCGCGCGCTCGCATGGACTAATTTGACTGCTCGCGCAAGCTCACCTTGTTGCTGTTGAGCCACCACCGCCGTGGCCGCTGCCGCCACAGCTGGACGATTTTCCTGCCCACCGTCGCCGCTGGTGGTCGACGACGAGTCGGCGGCTGCTCTCGGATTGCGTCCGGTGAAGGTGAACACTGACGTTTTTGCCGCTGTTTTAATGGCGCCCCTGCTGCCGATGATTGCCGCGGTCGTCGCTGAGCTGACGTTCGGACTGAGTGGCTTGAGAGGCGAGGCAAGCTGATGATAATGGTTCTTGGCGGCGGCGGACGCCATGGTGGCGGCGGCGGTCGTTGGCGTGAGTGGACGTGGATTTAGTTGCAGCCGGCCGGCGATGTGGTGGTGGTGGTGGCCGGCTGCTGCCGCGGTGGCGGCGGTGGCGGAGGCGGCGGCGAGCTGATGAGCAGCTGGCGGAGCAGCGGATATTGGCGGGCGATGCGCGACGGCTGCGCCGGACGGTGGTGGATGACGATGTCGACCACGAGCTGATTGCTGTTGCGGTCCTGCGAGGCGCGGCGACGCTGCACATGCTTGGGCGGTTGCGGTGTGGCCATGCTTGGTGGCGGTGGTGGGGAGTTTGTGCGAAGAGAAAGTGGTGCAAGGGACGGCAGACGACGACGACGACGGCGGGGCGGCCGAAGTGATGGCGGCGGAGGCAGACGAAGAAGCAGAAGAAGAGGAGGAAAAGAGGGCGGTGGCGGATGGGGATTTGCGAACCACAAAACGATCCATGTGATCCACGCACGGGTCCAAGGACAACACGAATATAGAATTGAAGAGCAGCGAGCGCGCGCGCGACAACGACCCCGGACGACCGTTTGCTCGACTTCGATCGCTCGACGCGCACGATTTGAACGAGACGAGAACAACAAATGGAATGGCAGACTGGCAGATGGCAGATGGTTGCGGGCCAGCGTTGCCGTTTCGAGTTTATTCGTACATTTTGTGTCACAATTTAATCTGTGCCGTTAACGGCACTGCGGATTGAATATTGATTTTCATAAATAAAATTTAAGAAATTTGAGTGTTTCCGTTTTCAAGTTTTCTAGTAGAGGCAATCATGATCAAACGTACATATTCATCGTTTTCCGTAACTATAAGACGCATGTATTGTTTTTCTCACCCTATTTTTTTCTCCGACGTCCAGCAGTGAGTATATGTGATTATCAAGGCCCGGAAGTTAAGGGCTCTAAAGCACGTATCTGTTATTCCGTATTAAATTTCATTTTAGGTATCAAAAATGCTCATTCCAATATTCCAAAACGGCAACACAGGTAACGAGCGCTAATTTGCCTTTAAGTTAGCAGCAGCGTCCAAGGTGTGTTGGCGGATTTACAACAACAATCGCATATGTGCATGAGAATCGGGAGACCAAAACACAAAACACTCGAAAACTGAAAATCTCGGCCGCACGCATCGCGATTTCAACAAACAATCATATTCGACGAACGCGACCTTTTTTTTTACTAAGAAACGAGACTGCCAACGCCGACACAATGTCCTCCTCGCCCCAAGACGAACTCTGCCCGCCGCCAAATGCCGAGGACGACGACCTGACACTGCCCCGGGCGAGCATCAACAAAATGATCAAAGAACTGGTATAATTTCGTACGAACTGCACTCTCGCTCGACGCATTTTCTGTACTCCAATCAATATGCATTCAATTCCGCGTAGGTGCCGCACATCCGGGTGGCCAACGAGAGCCGCGAGCTGATCCTCAACTGCTGCACCGAGTTCATCCATCTGATCAGCAGCGAGGCGAACGAGGTGTGCAACACGCGCAACAAGAAAACGATCAACGCCGAGCACGTGCTGGAGGCCCTGGAGCGGCTCGGCTTCCGCGACTACAAGCACGAGGCGGAGCAGGTGCTCAACGACTGCAAGGCGGTGGCGGCGAAGCGCCGCCGCCAGAGCACGCGGCTGGAGAACTTGGGCATTCCGGAGGAGGAGCTGCTGCGGCTGCAGCAGGAGCTGTTCGCGAAGGCGCGCGAGGAGCAGGCGGCCGCCGATCAGGCGCAGTGGATGAGCATGCAGCAGGCGACGACGAACATGCAGCCGGCGCAGACGGCGCAGATGCAGATGTTTGCGGCGCCGCAGCCACCGCCAGCGATGATGCAGCAGCAGCAGCTGCAGCAGACAATGGCGATGTCTCAGCCTCAGATGCCGAAGCCGGCGATCAAGATGACGACGGATGATAACGAGGACGACGACAACAGCGACTACGACGAGGAGGAGGAGTTCTGAGAGAGAGACCGCACCCTCCGCACACATACACATACTAGGGGTGTGCATTGAAAGGTGGGATTTTCGTGCAAGAGGCATCTTTGACGAATGCGTTGACATAATGACCTGAAATATGGTCACAATTTGTATGGTACTTTTGTACTAATGCCTTTTTTTATGTCTTTGCACGCCAGAATGTAGACATATTTCAACCGAATAAAATCCAGGGCCCTGAAATTCAATTTTGAGCAGATAAAAGTAGGAAACGTGTTTCAGGGAACACGGTGACAAATATCAATGGTAGCTTTATTTCATAGGAAAGAAGTTTGACATCATGAATATTCATTTCATTTAGTCAACGATTTGAAAATTGTGTATTTTCTAGTACTAAACTCCAGTATGGGATTTGTGTCCTAAAATGTTTAGCGGTTTACTGACAGCAAAAGACGTTCAAGAGTAGAATTGACGAGCGGCTAACATAAACAGTACTGTGCAGATAAGTACGCACGTTTTTATATCTGGGTTCATTTCCAAAGCCGATGAGTTTCGCCCTTGTGAAGCACTTCATAGACTGTAATGAAATCAATCGAAATATGACTTGTTGTCTGGTTTACACCAAAGGACCGGGTATTCTTTAGACCAGGGACCTGAAATTTTACCTAGTATTGCCAGGAATGCATAACTACCGATTAGTGAATTGAACCGTTCTCCAGAGGCAAGCCTTTTAATTTATCGACAAAAAAATCCAGCTTTCAATGCACACCCCTAGTACACACTCGCACCCGATCGATCACAGAGACCACGACACGATCAAACATCGGAACGTTTCAATTTGTAAACGTTTATTATATATATAATAATTATAATCGTTGATATTACACCATTATTTTGTTGTTTGTGGTTGGTTTTTCTTTTATAATATAGACTTTGCAAATGAACGGTTTTGGTGAGTGTGGGTGTGTGTGTGGGTGGTGTGTGTATGCTGTGTGAATGCGTGTGTGTAAAGTGATTATTTAGTGTAATTGCGCGCACCACTTCCGGTAGTTCAAGAGAGCGGTCAGATGCGAATACGTCGGATGACATGCGTGTGTGTTTATGTGGGTCTGTGTAGTGTCCACTAAAGAACATAAGACATGAACTGAACAATATACGTTTATCGACACTATTGACAATTGAGATGAATGAATAAATCCACGCGCGCACACACACACACACACCCACATAAACACGTACACACAAACGACGGCAAAATGCTCTGCTCTGCTCTCCACACCATTTCTCTTCAACCTGCTGTCGGCGCTGCCGCCACCACCGCCGCCACCGCACAGTGGGCAAAAGGCATAATCGTGCATGCGGCGCCGCCGCGCACAACAACATAACGTCCGTCCGTCCGTCCGTCCATCGCATCACTGCGTCTTCAGCTCCTTGCCGATGCTGTACGACACGATTTTGCCCCAGTCGATTTTCGTGCGCGTCACCGGCAGCTGCCGGCGCAGCGCCTTGAACGTGGTGTCGGACATGTTCTGGTAGTTCTCCGAAATCGATTTCTGATAGTGATTCTCGGCGTCCTCGATCAGCTGGACGATCTCGCGAGCGGTGGCCGCTTCGCTGGTCACGGTGGCCGTCTCGCGGCACTCCTTCGAGGAAACGAGCTGCACGTTGCCGTCCTCGTAGTAGTGGACCTGTGCGGGGGTGTGGATGAGAATTGTGCCAGAATTAATGGTATGTTCTAGGGCCCACGACATATTGATAACTGGTTTCGATACTTGTTTGTACAATTTATATATCGAAGATGATTTATCTCTATTTTCTTCTGATCGAATTATTTGATTATACACTTCAACACAGTATACAATTATTATTAACATAAACATTCCATAGATACTATCTCAACATATTAATGTTTCTTGGGACAGTCAAAGCCAAAATAAGATCGGAGCTTTTTTATCTACAGAAACAACCTCAGATGACCGGAATTATGGTTTGTTTTTGGAAATAGATTGATGTAGATTGATGAAATATGCTGTAAAATGTAAAACATAAAAAGTGGACATCGAGCAAATACGACAAAACATTTTTATCAAGTGGGTCAGTTTTTGCATAGTAGCCGATTTAAAAATGGAAAGATGTAATCGGAAGACAATCCCCTTGATGATGAGAAATGTCAAACAATTATAAAGATCGTTATAACGAACTTTATGTTGATTGGCAATTCTGAGCATCAAGGGGATTGTTTTTGTCGATTTATTGCCAATACTTTATAATTTGTCGGCGGAATAAGCAATAGATGAGTTCCGCGTGTGATTTAGTTAAAATGACAATTCCACATACTTTCACCGAATTGAATTGTTTAGACTAGATAAACTCAACGTCTTTGGTTTAGACTATCTTCTCGGCTGTTTATCAACTTATTTGTTATATGGGTACTACATGGTGAAGCCTAAAGGCCTATAATTTGAAGGCCTCTAGTGAAGCCCTGTGAAAATTTCACCCATGTATCTGTTGTGAAATACATTAATTTTTTTCAAATATATTATCTGTGAGACACAAACAGATTCAGAAACAACTAAATTTCGCTTCGAAGTCGATTATTTTATATGCTTTAAATAAATATCTAAATTTGTTAAGGTGATAAGGCGTACTGCAAAAAATACTACCTACTCTATACAAATAGTGCGTATTAGAAAGGATTCAATATTCTTAGATTTTGCATTCACATCCATAATCCATACAACATCCATATCTCAAGCTCCACCATCACTAAAATACAGTCGGTCACAATATCATGTAACCAAGACACTTGCTGGACTTTGTGTCTCATTTGCTCAGAACTGGGTGCTCCAAATAAACTAAATATTTTTAATGTGACACAACCATCTTCCATTTACAGCTCTGCTGAGTTCATATTTGTGGTCAACGCAGTTCTCGAAAGACTGGCCTTTGAACAAGATAGCGTCCAAAAAGTACGTTCCAATATTAGGTTAACAGACTAGTTTTTCGTTGTTATTGTGCAATAATCATGACCAAATAATAATTGTCCGCGGTTTTATTTATAGATTTTGAGTTAGACTATTGATTGGGCGAGACAGCATCTTGAAAATATTTTTTATCTGGGAAATATAGACTGTTGAATGTGAGTGAAAT
>JANTBZ010052906.1:0-25783 GCA_024741255.1 Exechia fusca | reverse complement strand
AGTTCAAAACAAAGTTTATTCAAATTCACATGAAAAAAGATCATTATCGAGAAAATATATTATTGACCTCTATACGGTTGAATTTATTTCACAAATATTGTGTAGAAATGTCCAAATGTCCATGCAAGTTTTGCCTTAAAGTTTAACGAGCTTCCACGTCTGTAATATTGAACCAATTTCGAAATTTTATAACTGAATCGGAAGACCATTTATCTGGATATATTATTGAGCTGTATCAGGTCTATGCTTCAAGCTATACTCCAAAAACCAAGAGCATGTTTTTTACGATATGAAAAAGGTGGGGTATGTTTTGCCTCCAGTTGATTGTATACCAAACTATTCAATAGAGCATCGGAAAATCAACATTATTTCAATTAAATATGTCATCGAATATGTGTGTTATGTTGAATTTCTCAACATCTGGGCCTATTGGCCACCACTTACTACCCGACGCCCGGCTCGGGGGCTCATTCACTCGCGTATTTAATATGTCAGATATAATAATTCGAGATTGCTCATGTTTACAAGTGTTACGTAATTCGCGGTGTGCGTCGAAAACAGTGGCAAAGTTTGCGCGCGCACAGAGAAGACACGCTCACGATATTTGCTGTGCGCTGCGCTGCGCGTGGTGATGCGCATAACACGCATCGCACAGCAGTTTGGCGTTGACTCGGCCGGGACGCGGGTTTCTGTGCACGATCTTCTGCGTTGCGTTGGTGTTGCCATGATTAATAATCCAGATTGGAGTGTCGGCTCGGCGCCCGCCCGAGGAGAGAGCGCCATAGTGTACAATGTTTTTCTGCACCGGTGCACGCCCGTCGTGCGTTGTGCGTGTATGTGTGTCGTAATCCAAGCGGACCGCCGCATGCGTTCCGCATACTGCACGGACTCGAGCGGACTGGACAGACTGACGACCATGCCAAATCGTTTCTTGAGATACGACTTTGTTTGGCTGGCTGGCTGGCGGTTTAAACTATAGCCTAGCACATTAATTTGAAAAATGCTCTATTTTTCGATTTATAGGCGAACGTAAAGTTGCACAAAAATTTTAATGGTGCAGTTTTGTAGATACACCATAATTATATTTTATTTATTATTTCATAAAAGTTCATCCGCTTCTAATGGTGGAGCCTTTACTTTTTACCAAAATACAAAAAAATACCAAGCCGATTTCTTTAATTTGTTCGAATGATGAGAATTTGTGCACAATGCCATTACCTTCCATTCGAGTATGTTTAACAACCTTAGAAGTTCCAAGCGCGATTTCAGAAAAAGTATCAGATATATCATATCAACATTTGTGTCGATCTTTAGATACACATTTTTCTTATCTTTATGAAAAATTATGGATCGTTCCCGGAAGCCCCTCCTCGGACACGTTCAAAACCATCCATAAACGTTTATTTGTACTTTTCCGAAATTGTTGAGCTGTAGGCATGGAAGTGCGTATCCCAACGATAAGAATAAGTGTTTAACGGAAGGCGCCAGTTCTGTTTATTATAGCGGGAAAGATAAGAGCCCATAGCCGAGCGAAGCAATCGTTATAATGAGCACTTTGGCTGGATGCGTACGGAAAATGCGCATGAACATAATGCGTAAAAAACTCATTTTTCGATATTTGTTTGTTTTTTCCCCACTATATGTTTCAAATTATATTTATCTATTGCTAACGACGGTTTCAACTGATTCGTCAAATTTGAGTTCTCGGAGCACATTTCTTAATCTAATCCAACCATGGTCATAGCATTGCCGTCCTTCCACTGTTGTAATCGATATGGATGGAAGTATATAATTTTTCAATCGCTTTACAAAATCCGTTGCAAGTGAAATTTTTCCGGCACGAACATTGAAATGTTTAACACAGCCCTGTAATTGCTGGATCTTCGAAAAATATGTTTCACGTTGAAGCTGAATGTCAGACCTTTCCATTGATATATGTATGTCCAAACAAAAAAAAACATTGTCTGCTGATGACGTGAATCCCACTCTAAGATTGTTCACTTGGTACGTTCATTGTTCTAAGTTGAACCTGTAATATGTTATGTTGTGTTGTGTTGATGACAATGCACTGATATTTTGTGCTCAAGTCCTCATAATTCGGAAGAATTTACGAAAATCGTTGTGATTTTTGTTTCTAGGGTCATCAGTAAAGGCTCAACCATTGAAGGAGGTTGAGACTTTACTCCAACGATTTTTTCGTAGATAATAATAGAGGAGTGTTTTTTCTACAAAACTGCATTATTAAAATTCTGGTACCAGTGCCACTTCTCATATAAACCGAAAAATAAACATGTTTCAAATTAATGAGCTAGGCTAGTAGTGTTCAAAAACAAGTGGCAGGCCTCTACAGATGCCGCTGACCGGTCGATATGGTTCAGGCAATGTTGGGCCAACAGCCACCAGTGTGGCCAGCGGTGCAATGTAGGAAATGCGAGCGCACCTGGAAGTGCTGTTGCACGGCTCATAAACGTTCAAGAATGGGCGATACTCGCTCGCGGTGACCAGCAAGTGACCACGCCTGTGTGCGTGTGTTACACAGTATTACGTTGCATGTGCGTCGACGGTCACCCATTAGCATACAAATAACTCTGCCAATTGAAGGAATGATAATGATTTATTTAAATTGTGTAGGCGGTGTGATGAATATGAATATAATTTACTTTGAAGGTATCATTCGTAGTGAAGTCCATTCGACATAAATCTGTTATCGAATATTATACAATCTCATTGTAAAAGATATTTCGAAAAATAAGTATTCATCAGAGTCTATCTAAATATGGCCAAAATAATATACGCACAACGTATAGACAGACATACTTTTCCCGCCAATTTCAAGTAAATCCCAATGAATGAATTTCCAATGAATTATTCGCATCGCGCGACTGTTTTCATTATCTGCGCGGCTGTCAACACGTCTGGCCAAATACGAATCGATCGGCAAAGCTAACAGACAAATTATCACGTCATCACCATCATCCCCAGAGATTTACCGAAAATGCGCCTGTCTGAATAGCCGGTATGCATTTTTTCGGTGCGGTTGCGGTTGCGTTTGCACAGACACCGCAACCGAATGGATTACGATTAGACGACGCATTGGAGGCGGTGTGGTCAGCATGTGTTACACAATACAATTGCTTGTGACTCGTCATGAGTGTGACGATATACCATGTATTGGAATTGGACAATCGCGGCTCGAACGTCCACCGACCGAATGTGCGTCGACGCCATCGTCTCGCACCTCTGCTGTCTTCGCACTGTCACACACTTACATGTCCATATACCTTTGACAGGCTTATGGATCAATTAGATGGCGGTGGTTGCTTTCATTAGCATAAAGACGACAAATTCATGGCATATTTGTGCGCGCGCATGTTTTGCGGGTGTGTGCGCACGCACACGACACATAACGGCGGCACATACCAAATATATCGGAATTGTGTAAGTGTATTAAATTATGATTTGTATTCGAATGCGTGCGTTATGAATGCGCGTGCGTGCGTGCGTGCGTTCGATGTGCAGCAGCGCCGACGTGCTCAGAATTGTTAGAGCCAAATCACTTCACCTCTGTGCGCGCACACATTGCGAATGAATCGACGTCGTCAGTTACGCCAGCTTCGTCGAATGCAGCGGAATTCATAACCAAAGATGTACGGCACAGTCGATTGTATAAGTTGCATAAGAGCATAAGCCATCCGCGCTCCATCCGCGCGCGCACCGATTTGTGTTTTGTGCGTGTGCAACAAATCTGCATTTATGTGCACTAGAAGTATCTCGCTCTCAGTCGTTTGTGTAGTATGTGTATCACGATGATGCCGAACCATCATGATTTAGCCGCGAGTGGTGTCGACGAAATGTCAGATAAAATTCGCGCCGATTCATCGTGCTGCACTCGGTACAACATACTGACCGTTATACTGGGTTGCACAGAACGTGTGACCCACACGGAAAATGTTAGCGTGACGAAGACACTAGCATCAGTCCTCAATTTTGTTAAACGTTTTGTTCCAAGAACAAATTAAAATGGTCGATCAAATAAAACGGTATCTATAGTGGGCGATATAAATTGTGTTTGAAAAAAAAACTGCTCTAGTGATTTTGAAAACCTTAACACAATATACACTATACACCAACAGATCTTCGGTTGAGATCATTTGCGGCACCTTGTTCATGTAAGCGCTTCGTGCCGCAGTGACGCTCTTTCAGATGCCGCAATAAAAGGCAAATATTTATTTATGCGCTGCACACTGCACACACACACACACAGTCACAAGGAATACCATAAATTGTAATTGATTTCGATCACATCGATGCGAGTGCGATCGCAACACGCTGCGGCTGCAAATGTTTGCCTGCGAATGAATGCCTGCGAGGCCTTGAATTCACGAGCACATCGTCGTCTGCTGCGGGCTGGCTGCTGCTGTCGTGCACAAGTGGCTGCATTGTGTGTGTGTGTTTGCGTCTGTGTATGCGTGCCTAAGTGTTCTTTTATGCGCACCTCCAACCAGCGGCAAATCGATTGCACAAATATTCTAATAATATTTCAATGCACCCATTCCGCCACAGTAATCGCGTTGAGTGGAATCGTAAATTTCTAATGTGTAACCTGTGTGTGTGTGTAATGCTAATGCTTAATGCCTAATGCTCAACATACTTTGATCCGTGAGCCGTGAGAATACAGAATACTCCAACGAAGCGGATGGACTGCACTCACAATGTTTACATACGCATACCCCCCACAAATCGATCAGCAAGTGAAGCGTTAACACATGTACCCGCATACCTGCGGTGCTGCCGCGGTACCAGAGAGCTCAACCGCCAGGTCGATTAGCATACAAAGTGCACGATCATATTTGCGCGCGAATGACTTCATATTGTTGCGGCGGTGGCGGCGACGGACTACATACAAGCGTGCAGTACTATGCTGAATCGCCGAGTACGCATGCTCGTTGAAAATACGCATAGCATAGCACAGCATACGAGCTTTGGAGAAGCAAACGATCACATAATATGTGCGCATATTAAATCGCGCATGTGTGCTCGCGCGCGCGATCGTTGTTCACTTTCAATACAGCGAAACACGCGAGCGCGACGGCGCTCGATCGTTTGGAATGCGTGCGCACGCGCGCAACCACATCTCGCGTCACGACCACAGTCAACATATTGTTTCGGATCGGATCACACGACGACGGCATGTTCAATGTTCAGTATGTTAGCTTAGTTTTCGAGGGTGGTGTAAACCGCGTACGAATTATTATCATTAAACTCGTCGCAGTTTGACGCCTCGCCGAAGCGAAGAGACACCCGAAGCGCACGCCGAAGGGGCCCCAAAAACCGCAAGTCAAATTACGGCGCGCGATGTGTAAAGCAGAGGAGGAGGAGGAGGAGGACGGCACGATCATCTCGAGCGCGTTGTTGCGCGATCGGCGCAAGCGCCGCGGATTGCGAGCGTGATATTGCCGACACCTCCGCTCGTACATACCACATACCACATACTGTTGGCCTCACTAGACTCTTTCCTGGGTAATTCCTGCATACCACTTAAAAATGACTAGCGTAGTTTTGATCCTCATCGACATGTTCGTACAATTTCAAGTAACGACAAGTTTGTGTTTCATGTCTTCTTGAAGAATTCTTCAAGAACAGATACCTATACTACCTCATCACGTCATTGTTGGGACAATCGTGCGTAAAAACAATGTTTATTTTCAATGCTCTCTAAAACGTGACCCATGAACAATTCACAATAGATTATCCTTCGATATGGTCCGAGCAACTATCAGCATCACATTTGCTGACTACATATCGGACTTCAGGGGCCCATTCCACCACAATTTGTTTTTGCTATCCCATATGCACGTGTACATATGTGAAACGCAAAGTACTTTGCATTGGTGGAATGGGCCCCAGGTCCACATTATCAACCCTTGTTTGAAACACATCAAATGGGACTGTACGAAATTGACACAATACTTTTGAATATTACTTTTTTAAATTATAATTAGATATAATTAGATATGTTATAGAACGATATTTAAATTGATCCGTCAGATAACATAGTTTTTGTCGCTTGGTATGAACTAGAAGTAGTACATTTTCAAATTTGCCGATCACTAATATAGCAATGTTTTTGTCGAGAATAAATTGGGAGCAACTGTACATATTCGTACACACCGCAGCATGCAACATCTCGCAGACGCGCAGCAGGCATGCGAAAAGAAGTCTCTCACACACCGCAACCGCATCACTGCTGGTTGGCATGGCTCGCGTACTCGCGCAACGCGCACGCGTTCAGCGGAAGACTAGACAGACACTCGACTCGACTCGACTCGAAGACACGGGCGCAACGATCGCAACTGCTTAGTCGGTGGCTAGGTGTGCGACGCGTCGGACGTGTTTCTGTGCGCCTTTTCTCGTGTGACGGTTTAGTTCGTACAAAGTTCGTGATAGTGATCGTTCTCAATCGGTTCTCGCGGTAATTTTGCGGCAATTTCGCGCGGATTTCGCTCGGGCGATTCAAGAGTGCTTCTTCTTCATCAAATCGAACGGACCAAAACCACCACGATGGTCAACAAACAATACACCGTGCAACCGGCACGCAAACAACCCAACATTGCCGCCACCTCGTCGGTCACCATCATTCCGTCGCCGGAGATGCCTTCGGCCAACAATTTGGACCAACAGTTCCAGCATCGCGGCAATCCGCTGCAAGCTCCGACTGCATACGCGCGCAACATCGCGTACGTGCACAATCACGGACCGAACAACAATGCTGCGCATGCCGCCGAGGTGACGGACTTGATGTTCGCCGCGGATGGCTGCGGTGGTGGTGGCAACAGTTTGGATAAGGATGCGGCGATCAAGGACATTGGGCGCTTTCAGTATATTCTGCAGATGGATCGGGAGATGGTGAGTGTTGTGATATGGGACATTATGTTGGATGGAGTTGCATCGCGATGAGGGATTAGGGACCATACCATAGTTGAATTTGAATTAATTCTCCTCAAAATTAAGTTAGCTGACTCGTAAATACAGTATTTGCGTTTCTAAATTTTCCAGAGCATAGCTCGCTGATATCGTTTCTTGAGGAGCTTCTTGGACAAGGATAATCTGAGCTGTAAATACACTGCTTTTAATTTAAATGAGGCTTCCCAACCCTCCACAAAGCTGTTAAATTGCTGTATAGATGATGAGATATTGGCACAGAAATGGAATTCTAACGCAAAACCTGATGACGTGTTAAATGTTAGACTGTCGCGCGTCAGGTATGCGATCTAATCAATATACGCACGCGATAGTGTTTTGATGGCCGAGCCAACTGGCGCGCATCTCTGCCGAAACCGGTATGGGCTCGACTCTAGCGTATTATAATTTGTAGCGTTCTAAGCGATCGACACTCACAGACTTCTTCGCAGCCAGTGTCGTTGGTGCTGCTGCTGCTGTCAAGGCGCAATCCGTGTAACCTATACACTTTATGCGTGTTTTGCTAGCGGACAGCTGAGACGCGATGTCGACGATGCCGACGACGCGTGTAATCATCGCGGTCGAGGTGTTTTGCTACACGCAAATCTAGTTTCCAGCGTCGTCGCTAGCTAGCCAACACATTAATGTTGCGGTTTTATGATGACACGTCGTGTCGAACGAAGCATTGGCCGACGAACGGTGATTAATAGGTCAATGTCAGGGGCACTTGCGTGTAAAACACATGGAAATGCGGTCAGAATTAACTTCTGTGCGTGTGTAGACACAAAGCGTTTAGCTTGTGATGAGCACAGACGCACGCACCAGCGCAGACATTTAATATGCTTCAGTCGGAGTGTTTTGGCGTGTGTATGTCGAGCGCACCTAAATTACAGACACACACACGCGCACTAACGAGCCACGATCATCTGTAACCATTAGAGAATCGCGGCCGCGACGAACCCAGCCGTCGTCTTGCGCGTGAGTTGGTGTGTTTGTCAGGTATTTGCGTGGCAAATGCTGAATGCTGACTGGCTGATGCGCACCTTAAATCCGTGCAGCTGACGGCCATCCTAGAAGCACGCTTCTCGCGATCGCAAATCTGCGCGCGCGCACACATTAAACAATAAAATAATGCATGAGGTGAACGACGCTGTCGTCGTGGGCACATCTTTCATATGTGTGCTGCGCTACAAGCTACAAGCGCCGCCACATTTTAAATGCCATTCTAAATGGGTGCGTACGCGGCAAATTTGTCGACATATGTAGAATGCTATTATACTACATACACACACACACATGCACACAATCGACGCTGTATTTTTAATTGTGTGCTCGTGCGCTCGATCGATTGCTGAACGCTGTATTGCATCAGTGTATGTGTATAAGTTTATGCTGTCGATCACAGTGTTTGATCAACGCTTTTTAAATTATACACATTCAGCGGTTGCGTCGCTTTGTTCTGCTGCGCTAAATAATGCAATTACGACACTCTCATCTTCTTATGAGCATGATCGCTATTCAGCAGCATACATGTATTTTACTTGCGGCAAGAAACCGGCACAATGGCTCGAGCGTCGAGGCGTACGCGCATAGCTTCGAAATATAATGTGCGCAATGTTATACTGCTCCCCTGTGTGTGAGTCTGTGTTGACGCGCCAGTTCATCTCGTGTGCAGAAATATCAATTCACGTGTTACGCGCGAATCCAGGTCGATTGTTTCATTATTATACAATATCCACACAAACCGTTTTTTCTTCGTCGTCTCGCTGCCGTTGCTATTGCAGATTAGCTAGCGAAGCATAGACGCGCAGCATAGCGAGTGAGTAGTTCATCAAAACCGAATTGGATGACATTTGGCGCCGGCGCCGTTCGCATCGTTTTGCGCGATGATGCTCTATTGCAGACGATTTTTGTATAGACGTAGAGTAGGCCACTTACCTTCCAGCAGGCAGGCAGAGAGGCGATCGACTGAATATTCGCGCAGTGCATCAGTTGCGCGTTGACGCCGGTTACGCCATCACCATCATCGTCACAAAGCGGCGAGCAACGTTTTTCAGACGAGCGCTACACACAGCCAAGAGTGTTATACAATTTTTATGCACTTCGCGTCAAACGCTCTATGCATTATTCATCGCGCGTGTGCAATGCGTGCAGTGCAGAAGATGCACATACGCTACGCACACACACGCGACACGCAATTGTGCGCAGCCTATCCGAGCTCAATCTAGCAGCGCTCTCACGCAAAAGGTTATATAGCGTGCACTGTCGCATTGCGCCGTCAGCACCTAGTTTCGTTTTCAATTTACTGACTCGCTGCCCCGGATACGTAACACTACACTACACGCTGAGAGCCGCGCGACTCACTTGGCACATTTATCATGTGCGCGTCGTTTTCAACAGCAACATTATAATATTCGCCGCAACATAATTTGCGTATGATAAAATTGCAGGCGCCTGCAGGCCGAGCGGCGTTAAAAACGCGGATGTCAAACGACCGACTGAACCAGCATGCGTACATACATACATATGTGTGTCGGTCGGCCGGCGTCGCAATTTCCGTCAACATGTGTTCCGCTTCATGTTGGCGCACGGGGCTGGTTTGGTGTGAGCGTGCAGAACTGTGCAGACTCAATTTGTGTGTCAATATTGCGTCGTGTAATGCTCATACATAATCATTAAAGTCGCACTTGAAGTGCGCGCGCGGAGCTCATTCGTCTGCCAGCCAGCACAGCACGGACATGAGCGCCACGTCGAACGTGTAATGATTTCTGCTTCACTTTTGCACGCATGCTCAAACGCGCACGCACGCACGCCTGTTCATTTAATATCCTCGAAATTGTCGATAACTTGTCTCGGCAGGTATCGCAGCTTCGGATTTTCTGCACAAATTATGCTGAGAGTGTCGGCTATGCTTCAGACGACGGACCCGAAGACAGGTATCTTAGTTGCGGGCTCGCGCATAATATTGAAACACTCAGCACGTCGATCGACAACGACAAGTGGCCGCATTTAGTTCAGGGTGTCATTAAGCCGAACTGCTAAAGATTTCGCACAACATCGTGCTGTGCCCCAGCGATGTAAACATACTACATGTACAATGAACATTAGACCGTGCTAATTTCACTGTTTGTGAATAAATCATTTCAACCAACCAAATAATGATATATTTGAGATTTAAAAAATAGCGTGTTTATAAAAAGGACACATGTTTGTCCTGCGTAAGCTACGCAAATCGCCCCTTATCTTGAAGTTCAGGGTTCAACTTAAATAAACGTCATTTCCAGCGAAGGTGTTTTGTTGACACAAGAAAGCCCGAGATGTTTCAAATTTATTGCTGTACTTTCTTGATAAACTATCGGTTTTGTACAGGAACGTTCTTTAGGGAACATATCAATCATGATTCATGATCAACCTAAACAAATCATATTCCAATATAACGTATCAACAGACGCAAAATGTATCAAATTGACCCGCTCTATTGCCCGAGCCCCGAGCCCGAGATTACAGACTGCGCACGCTCCACACACACACAACACATCGCATACATATTGATTACATTGGCAGTCAATTAGAAACGATAAAAGTGAAAACGATGCTGGCGCATGTGTTGCTTTGGCCGTTTTTGCCGAGATGTGCACGCGCAATTTGCCCGGCCCGGCTGTCGATTTCAATTAGGATTACCGCACATGATAATGACCACTCGTCTGGCGGCCGTCTGTCGGCCGGGGGGACTGGGGCGACAGTGCGCGTGATACGCATTCCAAACAGCACGCGTCGTCGCGAAAAAAAACCATACCTACTTATCGTTGGGGTACGTGCGAATAGCTGCAAATTGCTGCGTCGCATTTCACATGTCGCCGTCTTTGTGTCGCGCGTTGTCATCTGTGAGTAATCGCGTATTGAATATTTCGAAGTCCCCGTACACAATCGCAGACGCGATCGCGCGACGCGACCACCCATCGCAACTGATCGACTATCTTGTCAGTGAAGCGTCAATCGGGCGGGCATGGCATGATGGCAAATGGAGAAAAAAGTATAGACATGCGCTCACCCAGACGTACATAATACTATGGTGGAATTGATTTATCGCCCGGCGACGCACACGACAAAATCCAGTACACTGCGACATGATCATTCAATTGCGCACAGAGCGCGCGAATCCGCGAGATGCGCGCGATACCGTCCCCGAATAATACATACATACATCCATTATTACGCTCGCCGGATCGCATTCCATCGTCGCGTATTATTACTACATCAAGTCACAAAGTGAAATTATATGCAAATCAGCCGTAATAATAATAACAATAATCATACCTCTCAGCTGCGCGCGCGCCGCCAGACAGCTGTGATGCAATACGCGGGGTAGGAAGAAGCGCGCTAAGTATGCGTGAGCGTGTCGCCGGTATGCGATTAAGTTCCGTGCCATACCGTTTTTCACGTGTGTGAGCTGTGCACCGCATGAAAACGTATTCGATGCGCTCACGTGCCGCGAAGCCCAACGCGCGAATCCAAAAAAATAAACCGACGTGCACCCGATTATTTATGACCGCGCGGATGCGGTCGTCATCGCTCGATGTGTACGTGTGCGCAAGCTTCGTGCGTCGACGCGTGTGTGTGTCGCATTATGCTGCTGCTGACAACGTCGGCAAGGTACATTAAAACGTCATACCGAAACCGAACGGCGCATTCGCACGCGCGCGCGCGCGAATGAGTAGTGGTGTTGAGATACTGCACGTTACACACGTGTTGGTGCAACCGTATCATCATCCGACGCGCATGCACATGCTGCACACATGTCTGTGTGCCAGTGTGTTAACAACCAGCACATCGGTACACACCGAATTTATGACACTAGCGCATGCGCATGCGAACGCGCACAGATTCGCCCAGATGTTTCGCGTTCGCGAATGTCGTTGAGTTATGATTCGCGCACTCGAGTGCACGCGCGCACGTGATTCAATTGGGTTGCGTAACAACATGCGCCCCAGCGAGACAGCGCGTCGACGACGACGATGAGTTGCAGTTTGTGAGCGCCTTGCGACAGCCGAAACAAAACAAAATCGTAACGCATAACAATCATCGCATTGGGATGCGTCAATTCGAGGATCGTCTGCATTTCGTATGATTTATACTAGTGACTATTCGGTTGAAAATAGCATACCTTGGAGGTGCGCTGATGCGCTCGTTTGTCCTCGCCATTTACCGATCGATGACTGAAATCCACACCAGAGCGCATATAGACGCAATTATTATGATCGCTTGAGTGTGTCGGCGGAAAATTAGCCAAACCCATCACATTACAATGCTGCTCGATCGTTTACGGCGACATCGCGCATACGCGCATGCGCTCATCCAATCTCGGAACCATATCAAATGCCAGATTGCTGTCGTCGTCGTCGTCGTCGAAGACAAAGCGTTCCACAGGCACATCTACCATCTCCCACATCGCCGCCGCAGCAGCACACCGGATATCGCGCAAATGCCGACTGAATTTCACGGTATGCGCGCATCCAATACGCGACCTAATCCATTCAGATCGGCGATCGGCGCGGCGATCAACACTGCTGAAGGTGGCTGGCTCAGGCCTACATTTGCTGGCGTGCTGTGAGCGAGATGCTCGGCTTGGCTCGACAGGCTGCTCGCATAGAATAAAACATTATTGAAAATGAACTTCTGACATTTGGCGAGCGAGATGAACGCGCGAATGTATTGTTGAGTTGAGCCGAGGGAATAGGCTGCAGATGGGGTTTGAGAGTGTGCGCGCGCGTGTGGCTCGTGCGACATAAACAGAAACATCACGATTCCTCAAGCGACGAACCCATCGTGGGAAACGAGCGATGGAAGCACTTTGGTCGTGTCAGAGTGTGCTTTGTGTGTTCCGTGATCTACACTTGCGCGAACTGACGTCGCACCTTAGCAGAGAGCTCCTCGATGCATTGTCGTCGGATGCGTGATGGGTTATTCGAGATTTGGCGTGAACACAAAAAATACGTGTACCCCACACGGCGGCGACACGACGACGACGTCAAAACGAGAGCCGAGTCGAGACGAGCACTCACAAATCCGATATATTCATAACAAACATCTGCAAAATATCACAAATTTGCAAGCACTTGTTATGCATATCGTGCAGCGCGCGCGCGCGTCGTAATTACGATGCGCGCATAACAAGTGAAATGGCAATGCAAATAGCGACATAAGATGCGCTGCGTTGCGGTTTCCGTGCCAGGCTGAAAAAGAAGCGATAAATTTCGCAAAATTTGCGAGAATTCCGCGCGCGTGCGACGGCGGGTGAGTAGAGAGTGAAAGGACACGGCAAGCAGCTAGCAAGCGAGCAAGCACACTGTGTCTATGTTGACATATATAGAGACGCCGTCTCGCCGGCGCAATCACGCAGACGACGACGACTAGACAAGCCTCGCGTCGTCTGTTGAGTCGGCGCTTACGCCAGAGAATCGCGTAATTTATGTGATAATTTGCGCTCTGTCTGCGACTTTACTGCGACACAGACAAGAAATATACACACACTCGAACACACCGCAGAGCCACACACACAGACCGACCGACTCCAATGCCATATAATAATGCAATGGAAACAATCAAAGCGTGATAACAATCGCGTATGCGAAACAAACGTTCGACAGCATAGTAACAGCATAGCAATGCCGAATGCCGAATGTGTCGTGTGTGTGTGTGTCGGCTTTTTCGACAACCGCAAGTTTCCACGAACGCTTGCAATATCGTCGTACGCACTCTGCAAATATGCGGCCGTTAATAATATATACAAAATTGCACTAATATGTTTGATTTGCGCGCAGATACAATAAATCGATCGCCAATAAAACGATATGTACAAAGAAACACACACACACACGCGGCAGCATGCTTCGGCTTCGGGTCCGATCGATCGCGCGGTCCGATCGCGCACCAACGAGCGCGTGCCACTCGGCAACAATCTTGCGAAAAACGCCGCAATCGCGGAATCTCACTCGATCGTGGCGTGGCGGCTGTGTTGACGCACGCGATTGCGCCGTAAATGGTCGCCGTGTGTGTGTGTGTGTGGAAATTGTGTGTGAGCGATCGCCGACGACGTCGTCGCCATCGGCGGAGGTCATTGGCGGTGTTCGACGCGCACGGTTGCAAAGTGTTGCGAATTTCTCGTGAATTTGTGCATTAACTGGAGTCGAACGGCCGCCGCCGCCGGTGTATATGCTATCGCATACATCGATCTGGTGGTGTTAATCGTTAATAACAATCGACACCACTTGATACTATTGTGTTATTGGTTTTATCGGCTCATTAATGTCGCTGGTGTGTGTCTGCACGCGAATTAATGCCTGCTTAACGCCGTCAGTAGAGATTTGTTCAACAGCGCGTGTTATTATCTGTGCATAAAACCGTTGTGCTGCAAGCATAATAATCGGCCGCAACCAATGACATTTTATTAGGCAGCCTAGGCTGCGGTGTACGCGGCGACAATCCATTAATGTCGTCGTCGAGTGTCGTGTGAATGTGAAGTACAAAGCGAGAGCTGAGCACTGACACGCGAGTTATATGGCACATGTGAATGGGTTTGGTTGTGATTTGTACTTGGATTGTGTACTTGGAGCTGCACTGCACTGCACTTGCGCTAGAACTGCGTGCCGTAACTCTGCAGATTTTGGCACGGCATTGTTTTGTGCGTGAGTGCAGTTCAGGTTTGTCGCCGTTTTTCGCTGCTAGCAGGCCTCACAAGCAACACACAGAATAATTATTTGGTTACAATGACACTCACATACACGTGCTAATGCATATTGCTGCTGTTATGTGACGTTCGCAGCCGCTACAGTACCGGAGATTGTAATGTTGTTCCGAAATTCCCATGCACACACTTGCAGCAAAAAAAGGGTTTCATAACTCGTTCGTGTGACGTATGTTTCGGCGGAGGCGCTCAACAATATAATCTGCTGATACTTCCCACAAGTTGGTCGTTATGGCTAGTCGAGTGAATAAGCTTCACCACAAATCATGTTCAAACGATATGCTTATGCTTCATGCCCACAAGGTAATGCCGAAAACCTCCCCGAAACAAGTTTGCTAACAAAAACATCCTGCTTAGAGCGACTAATCGCATCACACATTGTTCATGTCGGCGCGCAGTTAGAGTTTGATTAATTCCGCATCGTGTGTCGTCGTCGTCGGTCTTCGTGTCATCCCAATCAGTCGTGCACGCAGAAATGATGATCCGTAAAATTGACGTGCGCGCGGCAAAACAAAAACCCCGCACACACACCGACCGCAACATGGCCATGACTTTAGCGCAGCATCAGCGGCGTGTCGATTTAATATGCTCGCGAGCATTGCGTCTGCGATGCGGCATTATGATGATGTTCGATGAAGATTTGATGAGCATGCACGCATGATACAGGCATACCTACGAAATAGTGTCTATCATTTCGCATGGTAATTAGCATCGTCATTTGACCGGTGTTTTTTGCCAAACTGATTTATTATGACTGTCAGTTATATCAATCATATAAGCACGACGAAGCATAAATATACTGCATAACAAGAGGCAACAAAAGGCAGTCAATAGATTTGGTGAAGTGAATACTGAATACCATAGTACATGAATATTTGAATAGGTTGATCGGGGTGAATGGTCTATGCGGAAATCAGATTATGCTTCAACATAATAATTCATGCTATGTTGTGATGGTGGCATATGGTGGGTGGCACCCATAAAAACCTGATAAAAAATCAAATTCGCGTCTTAAAACATAATTCTAATTGAAAAAAATGTGGATCTCTCGTCAGGCAACTCACCCAAACTCTCCAGCCTATCGACTCCATCCACACGGCGGCAGCGGCGGCTCAACGACCTCACCCCAACCACCACACTCAACCCATTCGTCCGTTACGTCCGCCAGCACCAGCAACAACTCCTCCATCGTTGACAACAATCTGCATCACAACATCCCCCAACATCACCACCACCATCACCATCATCAACACCCTCAGCATCAGCCCGCGCACTTCAGCTTCTGGAAGGCTGGCTCCAATGCCGCTCAACCTCCACACGCTCCCATCTCCTACTCAACTGGCGGCAGCAGTGACAGCAGCTCCTTTGGCAGCCGCAGCGGTGGCGGCCACCGCCGTCGATGCCACCGATGGCTGCAATGCACCTGGGACATTCTCAAACTAATCTGGCTGTACGCCAAGTGGCCGCTGGCCGCCATGTTCGCATGCTCGGTGGTCGCGACGCTGGTCTACTTCGCACTCGTCTCGAATGCGGTTGCAGACGAGGATGAGGCGCGTCACGCCGCTGCGGCGGCCATTGCTGGCCGGTATCCGAGCAGAGACGACATGCATACGGAGGATTTCGTGCGATTCGGAGCGATAGATGAAAGGGAGCGAACGCTAAGGCCGATCGAGCAAAACGGGCTGTACTACGAGACGGAGCCGAGTCCGGTGAACCGGACCGCCCAGCTGTTGCAGTTGCTCGATGCCGTGACGACGAATGTGGGTCAGGAAAAGGAACGGGAGCACGAGAGCATTTCGGGGAGATTGGCGATTTTCGCCCAGGAGCCGAGTGATAATGGACAGGAGATTGAAGATGATCGTCAATCGCAAATCGATGCACTGAACGCATTCAACGAGGACCTGCTGCTCGGGATCGGCCTGTCGGATTACAACGATGGGATCCCGGAGTTTGTGGATGAAGCGGTGAAGTTCACCATTGCGGAGCCCAAGCAGCTGACCAATGCGGTCACAACGCACACAACTTCGACCAGTTCGACATCCGCGCCACCTGCATCGACGAAGCGCTTCCGCAACACGCAGATCATCGAGATCTCGACGCCCAAGTGGCAGCCGCAGGAACAGAAAGAAGAGCAACCCGTTCCCAGCAAGCCGAATGCTCTGCCCAACGATGCTGCGCCTCTGGGTCGCCCGAACGGTCGCCCTTCTACGCTGATGTTCCCGAGCAAAGACACTTTCGAGCGGTTCGGCTTCACGTCGGGCCACCAGAACAACTTTGGCGTGCCCATCGAGGAGGACGAGCGAATGCTGCGCATGCTGAACGAGCAGTTGCTGCAACAGATCAGGAATGCCAGTACCACTGCCAGTTCTAGCACCACCGATTCGACGGTGTTCCGGACGCACGTATCGCCAACGCTGCCGAATTTGCGGCAGCTGGCCGCCACGACGACGGAGCGCCAGATCGTCGACGAGGGCATCTGTCAGTCGACGGCGCTGCCGATGTGCCGCTCGGTGTTGGCCTACGATCTGACGTCGGCGGAGCATAGTTGGGGGAATTTGTCGGCGCTGGAGGTGGAGCATTTCAAGTATCTGGTGGAGTCGCGGTGTTCGGAGAGGGCGCATGAGTTTATTTGCACTGTGTTGCAGCCGGAGTGCCGGCCGGAGCGGATGGGGATACTGGAGCCGTGCAAGAGGAGTTGCAAGGGTGAGTTGATGAGAAATAAAAAGATAAATCGAGAAGTCGAAGGGATCATTTTGGGTATGTGTTTAAAACAGATTGAATTGTAATTTTTTGCATCGGCTATTTTACGCCTTTAAAATGAAGTTATACGAAAGATATTTTTATATAGTATATGCATTTCAACGAATACTTCCTACCAATATAGATTCTGTTCCAGTTTCTACTACAAATCATCTCCCAATTAATGCGATAGGAATCACAAACGATTGAGGAAGAAATAAATCGAATGATTGGTTTCGAAACGAAATTTATCTGTTAACCCGAATCTGTTTTTGTTTCACCGTTTAACATGAACATTCACGAGAGTATATATCTAACGTGATGTATCCATTTGTCTCATGAAACATTTCAATCGCAATCTTTAGATGATAGAGATCGCATGATGATATTTATTGGTTTCTAACGGTTTAGTGGGTTTAAATGAGAATTAAAGGAATTTATTTGTTATTTTTCGACTCTGAATTGTAAAGTTTTGGACACAATCGACAAAACTGACCACCCCTTTTTCCAAATCGTTTAAAGTATAGCTTGAAGCATAGGATACAGGGCAATAATATTTAGCAAAAATATAGCCAGATGAATTGTGTAAGTCTATTCTTGGGTCTCGTTGTTGTAGCCATTTTGGAGCCGTGCGCCCATGTGATCGCCGCCTCTGAGTTCCTGACGGCCGCCTTCGATTGCGACAGTTTCCCAGACTCGCACGATCCGGATGTGTGTCGCGATGCGACGCGTGATCAGGATGGATGTTTGGATAACGAGTTTGAGTGTGACGATCAGACGTGCATACCGAGTCAATGGAGGTCAGTAATATGATATTATCTTGTTCAGTGGACGGTATGTTGAAAATGTAATTTTTGTTTTCGCAGATGCGACAACATCAAAGACTGCGCAGAGGCTGAGGACGAGATCGAGTGCACGTTCTGCGAGCACGATGAGTTTCGGTATGCTAAATATTTTTTCTTAGATGTCGCTGAATATAAGGTATTCCTCCTACAGCTTTAGTTTGTATGACTAATTCAACTGTTGATAAGTACCATTTTCTCATCCATTCTATTGATAAAAGAATGTTTGGTTTTTAAAATTATGATTTTCAATTATGTTAAACTGTCACAGCTGCCCCGACTCGGACAAATGCATCCCAGACAAGTGGCGCTGCGACGAGTACGACGACTGTCCGGACGCCGCCGACGAACTCGACTGTCCATTCGGCGAGACCGTCGAAAGCGAAAGCGTCGGCATTGAGAGCCGCACGCTGCCCGCCAGCTCCGCCCAGGGACATGGGCGCACGTTTCCCTACACGCAAGAGTTGAGCGCCAGTCGGGCAGCTCTTGGAGCTACTGGCAGCGGCAGCGCAAGCAGTACAAGTCGTCCGTATAATGTGGCAACGGCCGCAACGGCGACCAGCAAGCAGGCGAACAGTGAGGCAGATGTTGCCGATGGATTCGGTGTTGATGAGCTGGTCGCTGAGGCGTCTGGCGTTCCGTTGTCGGTGCCCGGGCTGTCGAAGAGTTTGGGTATAGTTTATTTGTTGTTCACTCAGAATTAGCTAACATCTCATCATCAACTTTATTGCGAAGCAGAATACCGTCGAACTTATCAAAAAAGATATTCGGTAAAATTACGAGAAATATTATGCTGAATATTAGTAAAATAATATATTTAGGTGTCTTTACACTTGTGAAATTTGTCAATGTTTGTATATTGCAAACGCATATTCATCAATGAATCCATTGCGTTTTTATTCATAAATTTGCGTTAGCAACATATGAACATTGACAAATTTCACAAGTGTGATAAGGCACTTATTTTTTGTATTTTCTAATACTATACCAGCCTAGATCATTGAATGTAAACATACTCGAAATTATGCTTCCTTTTCGTTTTGTATGAAAAGTAGTCTTCCTTAGGACAAACTCAGCCACATGTAAGAATTTTATTCAGAATATTTCGAAGTGAAACATCCCTAAGCCGAAATCACAGGGTAAAAACTAGTTTTCAGGCTAAGTGGAGTTTTTGCTAAGGGAGGTTCCGCTTTATAATACTCTAAAATATCGATGAATATACATATATTTGTTTTTATGTGGCAGAGTACGTCCTAAGAAAACCTCCCTGTTCATATATGGAGACATTGTAAAAAGAATAAACATAAAGGTAATGTTTCCATATTTTATTTCAATGAAAAAGAATTCAGTTTCATTATATCTTTCGATTGAGTATACAGTATACACACATTGCTATAAGTTATTCTGTGACATGTTGTAACCTAATCAACCAATCTCGAAATTCGAATATTTTGTATGGAGAGTAGAATACAACATTCTCGCATTTCGTGTAATTTTTCACTGGCATAACTTCGAGCAATCGAGAGATAATGAAATTGTGTACAAATTCTTTTTCATTGAAAAAAATTGCCTTCGTGGTTCTTATTTCGAAACTTTCTTCATATACATAATAACATATAAACGACATTTCTAAGGACGTATTCAGCCACAGGCTAGACTTTTTTCAACAATTTTTTTATATATGATAAAAGAATGTTTATTGAACAAAACTACATCATTAAAATGTTTTGTGTGTCTCTCACATTTCCTACAAAAGCTAGGGTTGTAGCACGAAATATGACGAATATACAGGCTCGTTTTGCCAATTCGAATTATAAACGTTTTCTTCTCTCAAAAGAGGCAGTTGAATAAAACCGATTTTGTCCTACAAGACGTATTTTCCAATAGGAGTTTGCAATCAGACCCAGTCTGATGACTACTTATGCCATTTATATTTGCATGCCTGCATTCGGGCCTGTCGTCTGCACATTTCATTCATTCGTCATTGGGCCTATTACGCGGGCGGCGGGGTTAAATATATATGTATGTGTGCGTAAGAATTACGTCTAGCATGAGTACCCCGTTCAACAGCAAAAAATACCAACAGCCTAGTGCAGGCTTTTGCACGCGACAAACGCTCGGCGCAGCATCGAGATTTGTGCGTGTATGCTATGCGAGTTCGCCTCCAATCATTAATCACCGGGCCGTTAAATGGTTTGGGATTTTTACACAAATGTTTAGGCTGTTTTATATATTTTTTCCCCCGCCGTCTTCCCTCACGCAGTTTGCTGTCGTGCGCATTCGAGAGCATGCGACTCGTCTTATTGTGTTGTCTGGTTCGGCTCGGTTAGAAAATCCGGTCGCGGTCAAATGTCTAGTCGCGAGCGCGCATCTCTTTCAGCCCGCAACCACACACACTCACACACACTGAGTATTATAATAAATCGTTGAATTGTCAAGCGCACACAGAAAAACTGTCACATTTTCGTGGACACGTCATGAGCTCAACATAAAGCATAAAGTCAGCCAGAGCCGAAGCAGCGAAGAAGGGTTTAGCCAATGCTAGCGCTGAGTGATATTTGATATTTGATGCCATTTCCAGTCGTGGTCGTGGTCGCCGCCGGTGGGGTTACACGTCGGGGTCACGCGGCTTCGAGTCGTTGACGACGAAAAAACGCTGCAGCACATTTGAATAGCTGTATGTATGCATAAGCAAGTGCGCTTGTCCACGGGTTTGGTGACTGTCGTGAAAATATATGTACAAGCGAACAACGCACACGACATGGCGCTGACAAATGGACAAACGATTGTACGATTGTACACTCACACAACATACAGTCACTCCCACATGGATGGAACAAAAAATAAATGCATGAATATAATGAACTAATGAACGTTGATGTGAAAGAAAAACAGGTTGCACCCATGTCTATCTTCCAAAGATTTTGATCATGGACGCTGACATTTGTTTGGTATATTGAAGGCCCAATATTGAACTTTGCTACCGTATAAACAGAAATATGATAACTGAAATTATTTCGGATATAAAATCATGTTGTAAAATGTCATATTCGGAGGATATTAAATCATTTCGAATTATTCCATTACAAGGACCTTGTCTCGAAACTTGAATATGACTAATCATGTAATCCTGAATCTCATTGACTTGTTGAAACTACATCATGTAGGTTTTGTTGGATAGTTTGTGTTTTATTGAACGCCAAAGACAAGCATGTATAGTAAGGTTTTGAAAACTATATATATTTCAATTTGTATTATGGAAAAGACTTCATAAATACAATAGCCGCTTGGTATCAATCAAGTGTGGCGCTATTTGATGGTACATTTTAGAAGAAGGCCTGCCGTTATTTTCGATGGCCACTGACAATGGTCAGATTCCGCATAAATATTCAGTTCATTCATGCATGTCGGTCTCCAGATATCAAGTCTCGAAATTCAAATTGTTCTTGGTAATATCCACGTGGAAGCGGCTGTAAAGTCCACACAATATATTAATAAATGAAGCACGTTTCCCTTGCAGCCATGAACACGAACTGCTGGGCTAGTATAAGCGATCATCTTGTTGCGTTCGCCGCCGCAGCCGCACGCATCGCATGTGAAGCGGCAATTTCTAGCGAAAAACGCCACAGCCACGAAATGCACGACCACAACACCACACAACAAAAGACTAATAAGCACGGGCGTGCGCGCAAAACGCGCGCAAATTCCACACGTATCGCGTGCTGTCGATCATTATTATGAGCGGCGAGCGGCGGTTTCACATGCGATCGTATCGCGACGGTTTGGCTGGAAAAATGGTGGATGGCTGTGTGTGTTTGTGTTTGGTGCAAATCGCAGCGAGAGCAGCGGCAGAAAAATCGCGTTAACCCTTTTCGGGCGGCACTTTGGAAGGGTGGGTCAAAATGTCTATCCTATTCAATTTTAGGCTCTGTGCCGGTCTCTGGAGAACACCAGTTCAATTGTTCAATTGTTCTTCTTACAAGTTTTCTAATCATATCGATTTTTATGTTGAATGGATGATATTTGGTAGATATACTGATAGCACTAATAAATAATTTTGTGGCTCTACAACCCATTACATATTACAGGTCTTGGCCACCCTTGTTCTGTTAGCACTAGATCACACTTGTATGTCATAATCATGAATCAACGCGGTTGTATTTATATATCATGTTTGCATTTTTGTAGGCATATCTGCCGCATACCAAATGAAAGCATAATAAAATGCTACAACTTATGTTTTTGTTTTTAATGTTCATTTTGTTTAGCTTGAGTTCTTCCGCATCTTTCAAGCTGTCACTTGTTCATGAACATGAGATATAAGTAATTGTCAAAGGTAATGTCGAAAAATACAACATATACATCAATATATGTTTATTATTTTATATTAAACCAATTTAAAACATGATAAACATAACTATGTGATCTATTGTGAGAACCAGACGAATTATATTCAATGAAGCCAAATAACCTCGACATAATGCGTTGAAGAAGGACAAAACTACAATATCGATTTGGTTCTACGTGGCTATTTATCGACCAGTCCAGTCCAAAATGAGTTAATCTCGTGAGAGCGTTGCTCCACTATTTTATAATTGTGTTTGTACTATGCGCAATGAGCAGCCAAACTCACATGAACACGCTGAGAATGCGGAGCGTTCGCCAAACACAATTGATGGATGCGACTTTCGACAAAGTTGTCGCCCGGGCAATTTGTCCGCAAGTCATTCGAAACATGTGTGTCAACACACACGCACACACGATTCACCTTGGCTCGAAAGATGTGCGGCTGGCTGCTGCTGGCTGCTGCTCCAAACGGCCAGACATTAATCATGCGTACCCAGATGAATAATAATATCACTACATACTACACATACTAGCCGGAAAATGCGCAGATGCATTCATATCGCTTTGCGTGTATATACGAAGAAGTATAGGTACGCTTTATGCTCTGTGATAGTAGTATGTTATGTAATATGTTGTGACGAAACTTAGTCATTCCGTCGTTTCGCGCAACATATGCTGCTGCTGGAAAACTTCTTGCGCCGTCCGTCATAAGCACACTCACACACTCGCGCAGAGCGCAAAAATGTACTGCAGTAACAAACTACGCACAGACAGAAAAAAATACGGCCGATTTATATGTTTTATTCAACACATAGCACATCGTTTTTCCGAGTGTAGAAGTAACATTACCATTGCATGCAACATATTGACACACGACACACATGTGTCGCGTTCGAAAAAATAAACAAACATGTTAACCTTGTGCAGCCCAAGTTATGGCGTGTGCGAATAAAATTCACGAGACATTTATGTGTCACCTGTAGGGGTTGCAATACCTGAGGTTTTAATTTGGCTGGATGTTCGTCTGATTGCGTCTTGAATGCGAGATTTAGAACGCAACCGACAGCAGATGGCTGATTTCAGTTAGTCAAGTCTGTGAGTAGCTGTCATCGGCTTTCCTACTGGTAAATCGAAAAATTAACCCTTCACCTACTGGTGGTTTTTGAAAGCCTTGACTTTTCAAGGATTATTTTTGATCGCGTGATCATATTTGTTCCATGTTGCAAAGTTATATTTACACTAACAAAGCTATGCAATTTTGTATGATCTTGTCATTTTATAGAGATTTATACACGTTCTCCTTTTCAACCGGAATTGCAAACGCTATTCACCTGCCTTCACGCACAAATCCACTCAAAACGCAACCTCAATAATATCGCCTCAACAACTCTCGGCCTCGTCGTCGCCTCTCGCGCAATTTCCCACTAATGTGCTAGAAATTTCCGCTCCGGGGATCGACAGCCGCCGGATTCGCCTATCGTGCGGCCGCCACGGCACCCACTCAAGTTACGGCGGCCCACCCGAAACTGAACTTCATGTCAAGTGTACGGTCATGTTCAACCTTCGACACGTCGACACTCCCACATATGTATAGTACGTAGAACCCGACACTTTCGAACGGGGTGGACGTCGAGTCGTCGCACACGACGCGCTCAGAGGAGCAGATAAACGTGCTGGTTTTCACGTGTGTGTGTGTGTGTGTGACACATCCTCCGACATTCTCTGCTGGCATCCGATTTGTGCATGTGCGCCCGAAATCAGAGCCATTCGTTCCGTTCCGTTCGTCGCCCGATACGCGACGAAAGTTAGTGCATATGTGAATGTGTGCGGGTGTGTGGGAGTGTGGGTGTGCGATGTGCGATGTTTTCCGGCAACGACTTCGCACGACGCACGACGTGAACGACAAGCGACAACGACACCGGCCGCCAAACGCCAAACGGAACGGAGGACGACACGACAACGAAAGCGCAGAGCACAGATGCTCGGAAATCTGCTCTCGATATGTTGTGTGTGTTGTGTGCACGTTGTACGCACAAAAGGTGCGCGCATGCGTTCGTGCTCGTGCCCATCACACCACCAACACCGACACGAAGCCAGGCGCGCGCGCACAGATTCAATTTCATATGCATGTGCTGGCCATGCGTGCGTGCGTGCGCGTGTGCGTGTGCAATGCGGAAAATATGATGGATGATAGTGGCCCGTCGACGTCGTCGTCGTTCGGGTGGAGAGACGACGACGATGCCGTTGAATATTTATGATGTGTCTGTGTGCTGTGTGTGCTGTGGCTGTACCAGGTTCATCCGTACCAGGTTCAAGCTATTGGATAAAGTCCGAAAATCGGTTATCAGACCTCAACCGGTTAACCGATTAACCGTCTCATTATGATGATCACCGAAACCGTTTTTTTGCAATCTTGGAAATGTCGGTTAAGTTGTTAATCGATTTCCGGTACATCGTCAAGATACAAATTTACCGAAAACCGATTATTGTAGTCCGGTAAATCCGGTAGATTCTGTAAATTACTTTAGTCGTGGATTTATCCGCTCGTTTAATATGAAATAAAGTTAAAGTGAGGTAACGTTTATTTTCCTTCTACAATTCATAACAAGTGTGCATGTGTGCAACGTTGGGTACTATTGCTATTCGAAATATAGGTGCTGTTAGTTAGAAAAATAAAGTTTGAGAATAATTTGAAAAACGAGATGCTCAGTTCGTCAAGCATAAAGTAGCTCTCAAAAATGCAGAATGCTTGAGAGTGCAGCCAGGGCCGTCTTAAGGGAATGGCTAACTGGGCATTAGCCAGAGGCCCCGAGGGGCAGAGGGCCCCGAGTCCGAACGTTGTATCCATATTTGCATCTTACAAAAATGTTTTCAAGAAATATTAGCGGGGCCCTGACCACCGGGCCCATCTCGTTCAAAATTCAAAATGAAAGTACCACCAGTAGTCCATACGTTTTATTTCCTTAGGTTGGTTGAACAAAATTGGTGCATTGAATACATATAAGCCTTCACATTGCAAACATATATTTAGTAGTTCTCAATTGAGCAGGGCCCGCTTAGAATGAAGATATACAAATTCAAATAATGCCCGCTTGTGGGAAATAGCAAATTATATTTATCTGTTTTGGGAAATCTGCAGTTCTTTTCTCAA
>JANTBZ010052895.1:0-10099 GCA_024741255.1 Exechia fusca | reverse complement strand
GATATAGGCCTTTGTTGATATTTTCGACATGGTCTCATACATCTGCGCATATCTCATGCTTTAACAAACGTAGACCGCACATCAAATGAAAGTTAATGAAAAAATATAATATTGTGTTTAGCTAATGTTTCTAGTTTCAGTGTAACCGTGAGACAAAAATGAAAAATAATAAAAAATGGCAAAATTATGGAAAAAAGAATTACATGGATAATTTTTTAGTCAAGAAAACGAGATTTCCCGCTTTTTTTTACTTTCGTCTGGTAGCTTGAACTCTTGCGCATTTTTCAAGCTGTCACATGGCAATATCTGAGGATAAATAACGGAGTTGTGAAATTAAAACCAAGTATAAATTGTATCAATTTGGACGGTAGGAGGGAAAGCCAACTTCTACAATATAGTACACACCAAAACTGTAATATACATTTTAAACAACTCATCATTGTCAATAATACAACATCTTTTGTTTAATTTAGTTCAATCTATATATTCGAAAGTCTTACATGATTTCAAACAATATAATATGTAGAAAACAACACTGGAAAGTTCGTTAATCATCAGGAAAGCATCACAAATATTCTAAAATAGTTATAAATTGAAAATGGACAGAAAATCGTTGCAAAAAAACGTATTCAACTTTGTTCTCGAGGCCCCGTTGTTAGGTAAAAATCTATATTTTTCTGTTCATCCCACAGAACACTTGTATATTCTTCCATATTTCACTATTTTGCCCTACTTTTCGGTGATATTTTCCATATTTTTATAATTTCTATTGCTATTTCACTATTTTTAACCTTTTGCCTTTTTTGAGATCTGTTTCTAATTGGATAAGTTGTCATCAAATTTAATACTGGTAACTGTTTATCTTAACGATTGAAATATGTCATAAATAAGTTCGTGAAGATATCTAAACATAAATTGATGTTTGCACGAAGTTTAGACTTCATCATAAACATATTCGTCCAGTAGAGTTGGACGGTATAATGTTTTGCATAGGGTTACATTTTCGCACACCCCTTATTTCCCTGAAAAACGTAGATATTTCGATTAATTCTGGATATTATGTGTCTGTTATCAAAATGCTTCTATAAATATAGACTCTGATCGTCTATGATCACTTATTCTCTTATACGAAATGTATGGCCCTATATGTGTTCTGGTGTTTTTCTTACGAGTATTCATCTCTATTCAATGCGCTGCGATTAACCTATGGAAAATTAGAATAAATATAGAATGATCGACTTCGGGGCAGAATTTACCGGTGAATTTAAATCTTCTTGAGTCTGATCGATAATATGAGAATCCATCAAATTTTTGCAGGTCAGCACCATGCTGTACCCATATAACTTGTTTAACAAAAAATCATTATAATATGTTGTTGAACAGCAACACTCTCAAATGCGTTATAAGTGTCGTAATAGTCTTAATGGAATATTCAAATTTGTTTCGCATTCAAGAGTTATTTCTCGCTGAACGTTACGTGTTAAAATCTACATTAAATCACGGGAGCTCTTTGCGCTTACTATGACAAATTACCCCGTCATAGTCTAGATTCCGCTTAATTCTGCTGAAAATGTACTAAACCAATAGTTCGGAACAGCAGTCAAAATATATTCGTGGGTTGAATTGATCTCATTGCGACTGTTTGAGGGTGGCAACATGTCAACACCTGACTAACCTGACTACGGACATGTACCTGGGCGCACCAAGCATACCACACGAATACTATCGTGTCTGCCATATGCGTGTGCGCAATATCTGGCCCTGGTGTGAAGTCTTCGCTGCCGCTGATGCTGCATATGGTGCTGATGCTGTGTGCCGACGACGACACCATGACACTATCGTGTATGTGTGTATGCATGTTCGCCGGTGTTCGCTTCAGTATTTGTGTCTATGCGCATTGTGCGGCAATGGTGTCAGTGTGTGTGTGTGTGCAGTAGTTAGAGCAATTCGCCCCATGCATTTGGAACCGTGCATACGAAAATACGACGCAAAGCCGCGCACACACACACACACACGTGTATGTGTTTGTGTGTCGCTATTGTCCCATGTTGATTTTAATTGCAGCGGTTAGTGAAGTGCCTGCGCGCACATCAGATAGTCACGCAATTTATGGCATAGTAGTGTGCGAAAATAATTGTTGTTCATAAGTTAACAAGAGACCGAAATATTGTTGCTTCAACAATATATATACTCGTGTGCAGCGACGACGGTTGGTTGAGGTGCTCGCAGTTCCAATCAATAAATTGATTCAATTCAATATCGAGCACGAGATACTTAGGCACGAACGGCTCTTCACATTCAATCTCGGTCGTAATTTGCGAAACGCGCTGCGAATGGATATGCACATGAAAATAACTATTCACACTCAATGAATACTATCGTAATCGTGTGAATATTCGTATTTTTATACCTGTAAAAATGTGTTCTAGAAACGATCAGAGTGCATCCGAATGAAGCCAATCAAAAATAACAAATCGATTGACGTGTCTGGCTCACAATTCTGGATGGTACCGCCATGGAAACACATGCGCTCACTTTTTGCTCGTCTGCTCGGACAACGTCCGGATCGACCGAAAATACCAATGCCAGATAACGGACCGAACGAAAATTGAAACGGTCGCAATCGGCATTTCGTCACGACATGCACGATGGAATAAATTGGGAAGCGTGCTGATTTGCATGACCATTAACGAATTATTGGCACACGGTTTTTGCCGAAGCGCCCACACTCACACACTCACATGCAGGCCCTGGAGAGCGCCTGGGTAACACATGTATCGAACCGCCTATGGGCTTAATTCATCAAAATATTTTCCATCAATAACCAATAAACTTTTTTCTGGTTTTGATGGTTGCCTCGCTCACTTGAATGCTTTATTCGTTATCGGTTCAAAGAATGCTTTTGCCATGCGTATTTCATTCGACATTACACAAAAGTCGATGAAGTACATTATACTTAATTTAAGATTACGATACGAACTAGTGGATTATAATGAATTTCTCGAAGAATGTTATAATATTGTAATTAAATATTACGAGTAATGTGAATGTTGAACGAAGCGTATAACGTGATAACATTCAAGTTCAAAGTAAGATCAAGTTATTGTCAATCCGGTCCAGTGAGTGGGCTCTTGCACTTCAGGTCTGGTCAACTGTGTTCATGCTGATAGCATAGATACTTAGTTCTATGAAGTTTGGGACAACATCCCACACCCATCTCTGAGCGATATGCAACAAAACTGAACAAGCTATACGATCCAGTGTTTGTGAATTGTGTGCAAAGCACAGTTTCTCAACAAGGTTTATGTACCGTTCATTATAACTGTGCATAGGTTCTGAAGAGGTCTATTCTGGCTACCTTATCTCCCTGAAGCGCCCTGAAGGATAACTAATTATTATTAGAGTAATATTATATTCATACTGTTCTGTATTTATACATCTGTTGATCCTATCATGGAACATCGGGAGAATCGATGTTGCTCCAGATGAAAATTATGAACTGAACATATCTCTTCCCGACCCTGTATCCGAATGGTGTAATATCTATTATACATATTATATGTGTATGTACATTCGGTTAAATGTTCGTCTGATCCCACACGGCCATCATCCACCAACTGAACGGATTATGCGAACCGCAGAGTGGATTCAATATCGTCGCGTTCACCATTCAAAAAATGCACACGAAAATAAATGGGATTAATTCTACTTTATGCACGTGCACCATAACCAATGACAACGATATGTATTGAAAAATTACCAGCGTCTGGCGCTCGGACCGCGCATTACAATTCTCACACACAACTGATTCTCAAATAATGCCAATCAAAAGTATATAAGCACGCAGTCGCCATCATGCGGGCGTGTGCCACACAAAATATTTTATAATACAAATAAAAGCAGAAAAAACATTACATTCACCCTCTGCAATGCTATAAGTATACTTATTATTATAGTATACCTACCACAATGGCAATTCACTCAAGCGAACTGGAGTGTATCGTGCACAAGTGCCAAAGATTAATTATCCATGTTGGGCGCGCCCACGAGAGACGCGTGCCTGTCTGGTGACCAGGCTGGTCCCATGCGGTGCGTGTATCATATTCGTATGTGAGTAATGAATATAATGCAATGAACAAACACACAACGTGTGTAGTAGTGTGATACACTATTATGATGATAATGTATTAAAATTGAGAATCGCTGCAACGGTTCGTGTATACTCGAATTGTTCTGATGTAGTACGTTGGTTTTGAACAGATGTGTTATATTAACTATAGTGTATGTTAACTATAGTATATTATTCGCAATACACGAATCAAAATTATCCGAGAATACTAGATTGATTGGTGAAAAGTCTATGGTCAGGAAATTACATGTTTTTAAAGAATAAACAATGGGATATACGATATTACATTTAAAAAAGGAATTTTACCAAACATTCCGGTCACAACCATTATGTTGTTATGCGTAATACAGCCGCAGTAATTCGACAGCACCGGCTGTGTTCATATTGTTTGTCCTCCACCGTTCACGCTCCACCAGCTCGTTTGTCGAGCAGCGACCACATCACCAATTCAAAAGCCGACTGGCTGGCACATGCATTCACATGATGAAATGTTGTTTGTTCACATTTCGACCTACTCCAAATCATCATCACCACCACCACCACCAGCAACAACACCACGAATTGGCAAAACCGCTAATCATAGTAAAATTGCACATATGTACATTACAAGCTGCAATCAGCACTGGGCTGGCTAGTGCAACAAACCAGAGCAGCATATTTAGGGAGTGTCAGGCCAAACAACTGGGTCATTTCACACCATGATACAAGGTGGCGCATAATTCGTAAGCATATTTTAGAACGGTTAGGTTAGGTTGCGAATTGTGCGGCACGCTGTACAAATTGCAACTAGGAACACATGTCCATAAATTATGCTAAGTAAGTTGTTACATGAAGGGTGTTTATTTCAGATATGTGGTTTTCAAGATGAAATAATTCGAATATAATATGATGTTTTCCATCATGATTTTTTTATGATTTCGCCGACACGGCTGGCTCGAATTTATTCCAAATTTCCTACCACATTTTGCAATAATTAGAGCCGTATGTCAGCAATAAAGCGCCGAATAAGTTCTATAGGCCTTTATCGTCTCGGGCTTATCTGCATACAAGCGATAAATCGGCCCACGACGCGATGCTTTTAAATCATCAAACGATGCATATATTTGATTATTATTTAATTGTCGAACATAACATAGAATAAACATTGTTACAGTTCGTAATGTATCAATCCTCCTGTATGGATCGATGGGCACACGTCTAATCGGCATCATCAAAGTATCGTGCACCGCTATCAGGAACAAATGACATTACATACGCACCTACTCACGTCAATTACTCCCTCGATGCGTCTCCTCTCGAATATATGAGTCCCGCGACAGTGTTTTTGGGGCTGTAACCGCCGTTAACGTCGAGAGTCGAGATCATGTCGAAACTTTTTTTCTCTGGTCCGCTTTGCTCTAACTAATGTTATTACATCAATCAAACGGCAACGTCGAGAACGCGACGATAACGCGCTCGCCTGCAAAGCATGGCACGATGCGCGCCCATCGGCCATCCATCCGGGTCTTGTTGCCAAATGCTTTATAATTTGTTTGCTGGTTGTTATAATCGGGTTCGCGAACCCAAAAATCAACGGACCGTCGGCGTTCGTGCGGCGTCACGCCGGCCAGATATCACAGTCACTCATTCTGTGCTGTAAGTGTAGTTCAAACAGTATGTGTGTGTGTGTAACAATATACGGCGCTTGACAAATTATTATTGGAGCTGGGCGAGGCCACACAGACCGCAGTCGCGCCGTCAGACGGCATCCTCAATTTCGGATCGTCGGGTCCGCTCGCAGGAGAGCCCCCCGTGCGGAACCGTGTCGAGCGACATTGCGATAACTTTTTCGCCGAGCTGACGAAGCGCGTACAATCTGCAGTAGGTAGTTCTCGGCAAATGCCAGTCCGGAATACCGGGATTATTCATTTTTGTCGATATAGGAAATTGTCGAATTCCATCATTTTTATTGATTTGTAGAGACTTTTCACATGGTGAAATTCATTGAAATATTCATTCGCGAATATTCACACTTGTTCGACATAGTTTATGTTGTTATTACTACTGGGCTATAAGTATCGGGAGATATAAGAAAGGACAAACATTTCTGATGAAATCTTTTCTCATTCTTCTACATAATTTCATTTTAGCTCGATAGCCTTAAATCAGCGGTCCTACAACAGCTCGACCATCTCCAAAAAGTATTCGTCGCTAACCCTTGCAAAATGCTATTTTTCTCGATTGATTCTGCCTATTCTTTCCCTGGAGCTACCATTCACATTTGTAAAATAAAAATAGTGGCAGAGGGCCAAATACACACTAAACCATATATGGAACCACAATTCATTGTCCAATTCATGGATTATGGTCGATATTGAGTTCTTGCGTTTTTGCAAAGAGATTTCGCATTCTCAAAAACGTATGCACGATATGTATTTATTTTATGGTATTAGCAATCTCCAGGTTCAACCTTTCCGAATACCGAAATTATTTGGTGGACTAATTGATGTTTTCGTATGAAACTGCAAAATTTAGGCGTCTACTGCGCGTATCGTATTCGGTGCCCATTTGGAAGGTACAGAATGGTTTACAAAATGGTCGAATCAAATTTCGACTAGGATAGACCCAAGATAACAATGTATCTGTTTTGGTTCCTTCTACCCATCAGAAATCAGTGTTTTAATAATACTTTAATACCTTCTTCACCTATGTTAGGATATGTCAAACCGTGAGTTACAATAAAAGCAATATCTTCAAAATTAATGACAGTACGAATATTAGATATTGTTTGGCTGGCTGAAATATGACTATGATCAACAATAATATTTGCCTTCATCAAAAATGATGTTCCCTCCATATTTCTCACGATACTTATCAGTCCATGTAGTAGATTGCATATTTTTTCTATGTACGTACTAGGCTCTAGCTCATTGTAGAATTGATTTCTGAATTATTCAAAAACATGTTTAATAGTTTGGACAATGGATTAATATGCAATCAATAAAATGTGAAATATCCACAGGAAGGGTCAACAATTTGATTTTGGACTCATCATATTTGATGTCTGAAAACTACATTTCTCCGACATTGGCGAATATCCTCTGCCTGCAACTGACCATGTTTGATGAAAAGTATAATTAACTTCAGTTGTGTTGATAATCTCGTTCCACGTCAGAATTTCAACCGAGGAATCAATTTAATCAATGGAATTTGTGCATAATTTATTTTCCATCAATTTCAGTATACGAACATTATTCTAGTTCTCCTATAAATTGAATAGAAAGGCTGTTCATCCATACAAATATTTTAACCAAAATTGCTTATGTGCTCAATTCGCACGACATTTTCTCCATATATTTGGAAATATGTTTATTTAGGGCGGCCTTAGGGAAGATGAGACTTTTCAGCAGCGATATATCTCGAATACAATAGAATGAGGTACATGCTACATAATCTACATAATCTCCAGTGACGACGTATCAACCTAATAATTAGCTATCATCAAAAAATATGATTGAGAATCAAATTAGTAAAAATTGATTAAAATAAGCCATACACAAAACAAAGAATAGATAAATGAATTTAAAACAATCGAGAATGGTCAAAAATGTACCCAATTCCAATTCCTGCGAAATAAAAAGAAATTTTTTCCGGACATTCCCGAATTTACGAAAATTATAACTCCAGCCGGGCAGCAGCTGCGCGGAGCCTATCGCGCGGTAGACCACCCCAGAGAGATTCCGGTTCTGGTGCGCCAACAACGCGAATCGGGCGGCGCGCAAAGTTCGTCGTGTGACGCGTGACGTTTTTTGTGGTGTCCCGCGACGACGATGGCGCACACCGAAGGCAGTGTGTTGAGCATAGACATGGGTTGAGTGGAGCGCACGCACATTGTGCTCGTGTGTGTGTGTATCGACAGCAATCGACTTATCGTAAAATGGTTCCACTGATAAACTGCAACAACATCACCATCATTAAACACGTTTTTTGTTCTATTAGAGTAGAGTAGATCTAAACATATTGATATTGATGCAATACGTATTTAGAGAATTACCATTATTTGGCTTACATTTAGTTTTCGTCAAAACGGATTAAAAACAGAGGAATCTCCATAAGCCAAAAAATCACGGGACCGGCCTAGGGAGTTGTTTTTTTTAAGTCCTAGACCAATCTGAATTAACGGAACATATTGAACGTGAGTTGAACGGGTATTAGAAGACCATTAACAACAATATTTCCATTAGATTCATTCAATTCTACTGTGTTAGTTCGCATTAAGAGAATTCGATGGTCAATCTGGATACTTCGATATATTTCGCACAATTTGTAACGTTTCTTGTATGTCGGAAAAGCAAAAAAAAATAGATTTTCCAGCTTACAATTAACGAGGATTCCGGCACTAGGGAGGATCAAGCTTAGGGAGGTTACACTGTATATTATTAAAATTAGCATATAATATTTTCAATTGGGGTGGTCTAGAAATACATTAGACCCGAAACCATTTCAATGTTATGTTGTGGAGGATCTCAGACCTCAGACATGCCATTAGAATAACTTGGGTCACTCAACGAACCTGCTTCCTCTAGACTCTAGAGTTGTATTTTCACGAATTGTGCTTTGCTTATAAACACATTTTTCTTAACTGAACGTTCCTCAAAAATAAAGTCCTATTGATTTGTTTTATTCCAACACAACAAATCATAGAAATACATACATCATCACAAGTAGTTTCTGAGCAAAATATCCCAACATTTTCCTGAAATTGACAAATACGTTTTGGCGACTTGCATTTCGTGGTATATTTCGGTTTTCGACTGAAACAGAATTCGAATAACACCTTATCAACACATTTTTGCCTCCAGTCGGTCTTTATCTCATCAGAAAACAGTGGAACGAAATATGTATTCGATATGTTCGCAATGACAAAAGTTGTTTAACACGTAACGCCTCAGCCCCATTTTTTCCCTGTTTTATCGTATTTTTGAGCTGAGAAATGTGAACAACAATGGGAAAAAATATTTCGCAAATTTGAGTTATTTCTCTCAAAACATTCACGTTTCATAAAAAGAGGGGTTCTTCTGTATCTACGATTGAAAATTGGGATTTTGTAATGCGATTGATTAAACTATTCAAAACAGTTTTTAATACAATGCGTCGTTGTTTTTTTCCATCGAACTATAAGACTTTTTTTTTGTATTTTTTAAAGGTTGGTGTTTGTACTAACTATAAAAAATAGACAAAACTATGTTAGTACCGCTCTATCACACAAACGATACGAACTGTTAACATCCCGAGCATGCTACCATCTACTCTACACAATGGCGTGACCACAATGTCGATTAATTCAAAAGAAATGATTAACTAGCAGCGATCGCCGCGCCACCGCTGCTACACTCGCATCATGATGCTCTCTTGCCGGTCGGCATCCAATCTTGGGCGCACAATCCAATCCATTACCGCGGGCATCGACGACGCAGCCTGTCATTCTGCATTCACGCACCTGACGCACCGGGCCGGTGCGGATCTAGTATCTTTTAGCTAGTGTGTGTGTGTGTGTGTTGCGTTGATTGCGTCGCAAATTACACGGTACGTTGCTCAATGAGGAAAGGGAGGTGGGGTTGCTATTAACTTGTTCGACGACGACAATGACACGGGCGATACGGCGAGGATCACGGCCTAATAGTGTAATTCACGTCCTGCATCGCGAATGACATCAATGAATTATTTTCCAGATGGGCGAGCATATATGTGTCGTATGTCGTGTGTATCGTGTGTATTATTATCGAGGTCCAGTGAGCGATTCTTTCGCCATGTTAACACGCACTCTCGTTGTGACCGGCGTAATGTGCGAGCACCAGAGTATGACAGTAATACAAAAAAATGTAAATAAGTATTAACACTTTTTCAACTTCACACCTTACTGAAATTGCAATGCAGAAATTGCAATGCAATGTGATAGCTAGAAAAATGCGCAAGAGTTCAAACTACCAG
>JANTBZ010052884.1:0-10099 GCA_024741255.1 Exechia fusca | reverse complement strand
ATCTAAACCAATAACGAAACACGGCAGAATTGTCAGATATCACTCCCATAAAAAATCCGTGTTTCTTGTTTGGATCAGAGACTGATTACTGATAGAAATTATTTTTTGGGCACGGGAAATAAACAAATACGACCGCCCGGAGACTTGTTTCACTCTCAGTGTATATCGAGGAACAGCCTTTTAATATTACATGTACCTGGTAGATGTGTCTTATTTCTTCTTTGAGCTCATATTTACGGAGTTGAGAGATAATTTATTTTAAAATAAATTGATCAACATTAACGCCGACCAAAATTTCTTAGCTAAAAATTCAACACGTTCCATCCTACACCCACACACCACACACCCATCGCGAGTGCGCGCACACCAACGAACGAACGCCTCTGCGACGCGCGCACGCGCACAGTGTGGGGTTGGGTGGTTAGATGAAGATGCACGCGGCGCGCGCGCGCGCTTGTGTGAGAATCGCTGCTCGTCCGATGGCGGAGCGGACCGACCGTGGATTGGGGTGCCGTAGAGCAGGTGGCAGTTCAAATTATATGTGAGGTGATCTTGGTTTATTGCTTTGACCTGCCTCAGTGCCAGCAGTGTGCTTGCGAATGTGTGTATGTTGCTTCATGTTCTGGTGCTGGTTAGTCGCCGTAGACTTTGCGACGGTCCGACTGTAATTCACACCGTGACAAATGATATATGAACTGCTCGTGCTCCGTGCTCAGCCACTGCAGCAACAGCAGCAGCAGTAACCTTTGCCATTCATGTACATATTGTGTACATTTCATGTGAGTAGTCCATAGTAATTTATCGGCAACGAGTTAATTGGAAATTTGTGGCGTATATAAAACGAGCATAAATTACGAAAGAAAAACCACCACCACTCGAAATGGGGGGTATCTTTTGGCGTGTTTGGCCGCGCGGTACTCGATCGATGTGCTCTGTGATTGGATGCACGTTCGTGCGTACGCGTACGCATACAGGTCGAAAATTGAAGCACGTTTATCTGCCACACATGTATGCGAGAGTGCGTGCTCGAAGCACCGCCCCCTTGGAGCTGGTCGAGCTGGCGAGACAGCAATAAAGCGTTCGATGTTCATGATACAGAGCTCTGTACGCGATAGACGAACAACTATTACGAATGCACGTTCGACCAAAATTCGAACACACAACTGCGCCAGCAACGTGGATAAGACGGGGTCGAAGGCGCCATATACGCACTTAAGATGCGCGATGCACGGCGATGGTGCGCGCGCCGCCAGACGCGATGCGTTGCGTTGCACACGCAATTCAATTAGCACTTTTGACATTAAGCAATGTCCGATCGCACCTTATCTGGTCGGTCGGTCGGTCCGGACGGGTCGCCGTTCGAACGTTCAAAGCATGCCGCGCGATCGCGATGCCAGAGCTCACGCATATGCATTTCAACCCGATCGCGCGAGCGTGTAGAACACGCATCACACTCGCACACACATGCACGCACACACACGCTGTGAAGTGCATATGCAACGATCTCACCACATCTTGTTGCTGGGTCTCATCACTGAGGCTGGGATTTTGGGGTGTATCGTTCAAAGAAGTTACGTGTTTATACTATTTATTTTCCCATAGTGTAATCATGTAAAACTTTGAACACAACTACAAATGTACATACCTGCTATGCTAAACCAACTTTAATTCCCCGTTAAAAAAACATCGCTCGAGCTCGGTATTACAGGGTACCAGAAATAACCATGACAAACGTTTTGACGCGTAACTCCTTCAATTGGAAGAATAATAACAACATTTATAATGAAAAACTTCTATTCAACCATTGGCTTTTCAAATATCTAGAAGGTTCCGTACTGGCTCCCTCGAGAGGCGATGGCGATGTACAGGTACAGTCCTCAACACTCCTTGAAGATTTGTGCATTTGGCGCACCTATTTTTCCGATGCAAGGCCTCTAATATTTGGTGAGTCTTTGAACACGCCCTTGACCGTCACATCGACCACACATTGTAATCAATCGGATTCAAATCGGCGGAGAACGGCGATAAAAAAAATCAAGGAAACAGTTTCTTTTTAACGCCTTTTTCAATTTGGCCTCGTTGGCCGATACTGACTGAGTCCTGTGAGAATGTCTAAAGTGCGTCGCCAAAGTACTGCTGTGCCGACGGAGCCATGATACCCTAAAAGAGGTCTGGTCGAGTCTTCTTGGTTGAATTTGAGACCCGTTTTCACAAAACAAGAAGGACCGCTTCTAACTGGGTTTTGAGGAAATGTCAAATACATACAATCTCAGAGAATACATCAAAGGCAAAAAAATGTGCTGCGATAAGGAACTATCATAACAGGCTGCCCAAATGATGTCCGGGTTATTTCTGGGCACCCTGTAAATAAAAACATGATTTCATTCGAAACGAATCGAAAAAGCGCATTATTGCACATATTTAAGTGGAAATGTGTGCGAGCAGCGCACACATATGGCTTAGAATTCTAATTGATTCTTAAGTTGGGCATCAATATAATATTTTTTTGTTTTGTTTCAATTCTATCCTCGATCTTTCTGGCTTTGCGCATCACTTACCAAACAAACGCCGCACGCATGCACGCACGCATGCAAACCGAGCGCGCTCGATCGAGGCCCGCGAGACGCGTGCGCCGACTCTGAATCATCGAACATCGCAGCGGCGGTGTTCTCGCACATGCACATATACACTCTCACACACTATATAAAACATGCCGGAATGTATGTTCGAACATGTGTTAAGCCAAATTGGTTATAGCCGTGTATACATGCATTATTATAATCGTCGACGGCGGCGGCGGCGTCGCCGTCGCCTCGAGGTGGCCAATACACAATCCGTGCGCGTACATATGTTATGTACAACGTTCAACATAGCGTGGGCATCCGAACGATCATACACGTGCGAGCCGTGCGAGCTGTGCGCCAGCTATTATATTGTATGTGTTATACAACACGCCGAACAAGACAAGACAAAACAAACAACTTATTAGCGTGCGGCTCGTTGCAAGTGCCCGTGTGTGTGTTCGGAATGCATACGCATTTTGAACATGGGCGAACACGCGAGAACGCGGTCCTCGACGACGGTATGCCATGCACGTCGATTAGTCCAGCGAGCTGGAGATGATGTCGCCGGCGACGCTGCTGAGAGCTGAGGCCGGCCAGCCAGCAGCCGCCCCGAACGCTCGGTGCGTGTGTTTGTTATGTACTGGCTGTGAGACGAGGGAGCGATATCGTGTTCACGGTAATCTCGTCGTACATTCATCATGTATACACGCACGCGCTCCGTCAGTAATGCGAATAAATTCATTGAACGTTAAGCATAACGGTGCGTGCGGAGTCGATTCGAATAATTTGGGTTTTTGCGTTGATTGGAAAGAAGGTGGGTGACATAGTTTATAATGGCATTATTACTGCAACATAAATGTGTACTTGGAACATATTACACCTAAACCTGCTATAGCACACACATTGGTAACGTTTCAAGCTGAATGAAAATCGAAGAAAATAAAACATTGACAAGTTGAAGATAATTGCGTGTTATAGAAGTATAATCGGGGGACTTTTGATCGATCGAGTTCTAGAAAACCGTGTTTTATTGTACATATTATAGTACATAATTAAATTGATGATTTCGATCATAAACAGTTCACCTTATTCTGCAAAATAAACATGTTCTCAATGTAATGTTTGTCAACAGGCATCAATTTCATGATTGTTAACATCTGCAACATTGATCGTGATGTACTAAGATCATACTCTTGATATTCGAAAGCACGCACCTGGCGAACGGTCCAATATTATTAACTCAGAGTTTCACTAATCGCAAGATTTAAATCTCTAGCATTACTCGTGAAATTTTAAGATCGCTGGCTCAAAGAATAGACTTCCTTTGGAGCAAACCATGCAACAACATATTCGATTGATTCTTAGAAAATCTAAGCATTGACCCAATTGTTCTCATATTTCATGCATACATGTACTATAACAAGTTAGCCGCATGCGTTTTGAACCAAAAAACTACTATTTTCGAACGTTGACTAAATCGATACGCATATTCGTAAGAAACAACTTATTTTTTATGAAATGAAGCTTTTGGTGAGTTATGTACTTTACTTGAATTCCCCATTGACCCTAAAAACGGGTGACTTCCTTTGTTCTGTTTATTTTCATTCTAGGGATTCTGGATTTTTCTCAAAAACCTGATGTAGGACAAAATAATTAACACTTTAGAAGAGAATTATATTTTTTTTCGAATATGGTCAGTGCTAGGCAGACGATTTATGTCAATGTCAGCGAAACGTAGTTTCCAGACAGAAAATTGAAAGGTCTTGATGTGGTTATTGACAATTATAACGATTGCATATTGTTTGCAGGTGATACAACCATTGAACATTATGTCTTGAATATCTATACATATTTATAACATTTTCCTGTCTGATTGTCTGTCTCAAAATGTATTTATGAACATTCCCTGATCCTGTCTCTTTCACTTCTCTCACTGTACTCTCGGCTGTCCACCGAAGCACCAAACATCGACGATGCATTCCGGTAATGACGACGACGACGACGACACGGCGACCAGCCGACCAGATAAAGCTTGCTGTGTCGCTGGATGCTGCCGCCATCGTCACAGTCGCCGTCGCCGCCGCCGCATGCAAGAGATTAGCTCTGAGTGCATTTGGTGCGATAACACCGGGCGTGCACACGCACACATGAACAGAGTGCGCGTACGCACACGCACACAGTTATATAGTCCGCCTATCATATAATGAGTATAAGCCAAAATATGCACACACGCATGATGGCGAGTTACGACGGAATTATAATACACACTCACACACTGCGTCGATTGGCGCCTGCATCTCGGGAGTGTGCATGATCATGCTTGTGCAATATACTACAAAGTAGGTATGCAAAACCGGCAGTCCCGTCGTCAGGGAAAATAATGTTGGGTGCAGCATATATTGTATGTAAATATGCTAACAGAATTTAAAGAAAACAGATTGTGTGACAAGAGCGGAAACTGTTGCCATCAAATCCTTATGTCCAGTAATTGTAAATGTAGATTACAATTGAACACTTTGAATAAAATGACATCACTAGATTTCAACAATAAATAAATGGCTCAATGCATAGAACATATTTCATTTTTAAAACCATTTGATATTTTAGGGTTCGCCGTTGCCTGTGTCCCATCTGCCCACATATTACGCTACTTGCCAAACAACGCAATTCCTCGAACTGGTTCTGCATTCACGCATATGCACGAATAGTAAACCAAAGGCTGCCTGCGGGTGCCGAGAACGCACTCGAACTCGTACACACACACACCACAAACACACACACACTCACATTACTCAACGCATTATTGCCCGGTCCGATCGAGTGCGATTGTCTGCTCTGCGTATTTACACTTTGGATGAGGGCGCGTGAAATGTTGCTGCTACAACATTACTATATATGATCGCGACCGCACGAATCGCGTGCCCGCGTTGCATAATGCGAATATAAACTCATTGAGATTAATACGCATCGCGGTCGGTCGGCCGACTGACTACAATGTTGTGCCTAGCTCTAGCGATTTTACTAGGATCATACCCTTGAGATTGCACGTTGTTGACGAGAATCAAAAACACACATCCGGCGAACGGTCCAACATTATCAAGTTATAATTACTCTAATTGCTAGATACACGACTCTAGCAATGCTTGGCAAATTTTCATATCACTGGCACAAGGACCATCAAAACGTACATATGTCTTACTTTCTATTGTTTAATTGAATTCCAGATCCAATGGATTTTTGTTGGATGAAACTAATCAAAATCCAACACCACAGGAGTGAATTGTATTCTTTTTCGAGTAAGGTCAGCCTCAGGCAGACGAAATATGCCAATGTCCGTACAACGCGTAGTTTTCATACACCGAACATAACATTTTCCATGATCAAATTGAAGCCTCTTGATGTGGATTTTGTTTATAATATCGATTGCATATGGTTCCCAGATGTCAAAACCACTAAAAAATGTTTTTTGGATATTTTTGACATTGACTTTACAACGAAATATAGCCTAATAAGAACCGTTTGCAATCTCAAGGGTATAAGCCCAGTAGGTATGCTGTTGTAACGGAATCGCACGTGCACGTGCACGCAGCGCAAACGAATCGCACATCGCACACCGAACACCCCACCCTCTCATTCGCCTCAACTGCATGCGTCGGATGCACACGACCTGCGCGCGGTCGGCATTCATGCGTGCGTGCATGTAAGACAGATAAGTGCTTGTAATTTCGTATGTAATACGAGCATACCTCGCCGTGTGCGTAGATTATATTTCTATCTGGGCGCGTGAGCAAGCTCAGCAATGCAATGCGCAGTCCGCGAGCAAATGGAGCCGGACATCGGACATCGTATCCAGCACTCTGGTCTTTGCCGTGTGTTATGTTGTGGACTCTCGTTCGTCGTTCGTCGTGTGTGCGCTGATGATGTGATGTGTGTGTGCGGCGAGATGATCGCTGTGTGCGTTTGTGCGTTCATCTCGTCCACCGGTCGACTCGCTTAATGGCTCGTGTTGGGCTCGATGGGCTTATCGGGACCAGAGAGCAGAGAGACACATGCGCCGCACAAACCGGTGGACGGAGTGTGTCCATTAACAAGGGGAGGGCAAGGAGATGATGTCGCGGATCGAGGTGGGGATTCAAGTTATGATTCTAGGCGCAACATACAAATATGCATTCAATGGTATGTCTATCATTAGAACCTAGGGTCCAACACTCCTTCACAATTCTGCATCGATATACAGGATGAAATATTCTACCTTGTGTCAGCTGATATGAACCATTGAGGTACAGAATGAACAGAAGACGAATGACTGTCGCTTCTTGATTCAAAATTGTAAAGAACAGCATATATCGATGAAACGAACCTCCTGTCAGCCAGAAATGGTATTATTCTCAATCGAAAAATATCGATCTTCATCTGCGCATATCTTTAGCTAAAGAGCATAGATCATATGATCCTTTCAGACGCATATCTTGAATTTGAAGCGCCAGTTCGATCAGCGACATCAACTGCATGCTCCCCCTTGTGAGTCACTCTGCGTGGTTCAGTCTGTGGGGTAGTTGCAGTTTTCCGATGCTGCCAGAAACGGCATTGTAGTGCGCATTGCATATCTCTGTGGATTGCGCAAAGCACCGCCGACCGAAAATCGTCTGCTCGGATGTGCACATTCAGAGTGCGTGTGCTTGTGCGTGTCATTGCTGCTGGTGGTGGTTGGAAATCCCTACCTACCACTTGGCCGGTTCATCATTATCATCATCAACAACGCCGACGACGACGACGACGTCGCAGCCGAGGTCGTGATGCCCTTTTGACCCACTTCCGCTCGGCCGCTCGGTACACAATAATTATTAGAATTCGTGGTGAATGCTCGGCGCAGCGCCGCATGTGCTAACAGCACATATCGTGTTTGCGCAGCGCAAATGTTGACACTCTCCGTCGCCAACCGCACACGCACACGCACATGCACAAGCCCCCGCACACGATCACACAACAGAAACACTCGATTCATAGTAGTAATTATAACACATTAGCCACATTATTATGTGCATTTTAGTTGATGTGTGTCTTGCTGATGTGTATGCGTTCGTTCGAGGTATCTAGCTTATTTTGGACAGAGGGGAAGTTATTGTAATGTTGTAAGTATTGGGTTGTTAGGACTTTATCCGTGTACTTGGTTGATAAATCAGGCGGTTCGGAAAACTGTTCCCAAGATTTTGTAGTTCGTGCTTGTAGTCAATTTTTCAAAATTGGCAAACGTCGGTTGGATTTGATTTGAATATAGCATAGTTCCGACGTATAGGTTGAGCATGTTTTGTTCATAACTTCGATATTTTTAAATCTGAGCATATTGAATGAAAGGTCTATCCATCGGGCTAATTTTTGCCTTCCCAATCTTGAAGATAAAATGTTACACGTCTTATCAGAATTGGGTTTTAATGACATATGTCTAGTTCTTGAATGATCAATCAGGCGGATCGGAGAACATTAATCCTGCCTTGATCGATTCAAAAGTCTGTGTAGGTAATGCTTTTATTCAAGTTATATTAATTCCATGTTTATTTTTTAGTTCGAACTGAAGATTTTCCCTCAATGATAATAACCGTCTGACCCAATACCACCAACCACCCACTTGCCACAACGCACCTCTGCTATCTAGTAGCTGCGTCAACATAAACGTGTCAACACACACACGACCACATCGCCGACATTGTCGATTGGGTCTCGCCCGAGCAAACATGAACACCGACGATGGCGATTGGCCTGGCGGCTCATTTAATAGCCAAATTGTATATGAGCGTAATTATTTTGTTAATCTGTTCAAGAACGACCATCGCCAAGCGGCAGCAGCGATAAAACGTGTGCGCTGCTAAACACAAAGTCCATTACAATTTGGTCCGAATCTATCTTATTTGCGCGCCGCACACAACAAATAGGTGCACGCGCACTGCACTTGTCCAGCACACAGCACACATACTCAAACACTTGGCGTGCGCGCGCGCTCTGCTAGGGGTCATCGTCGATTGATCGTGAAATGTGTTATGTGTGCGCGCGCACAGCGAGAGAGTGGAGGGACAGAGTGGAGGCAGTGCCGAACGGGAGGGGCGTGCTAGCACACACTGAGCGAGCACGCTCTGCCGCGCTGGCTGGTGGTAGTGTGGTACATGTGATGGTGGTGGTGGAGGTAGGCACGCGTGCGTGTGAAAGATTGCTGCGCTGATTGGCGACGGTGCGGCCGACGAACGGACGGGGCAAAAACAAAAGACGTGCACGCTGCTCGTGCGTGCGAGCAACGGAGAGCCTTACCAGGGCAGGCTTTCGGTCGGGGGCACACATACAGCAAAAGTAAGAGTTCCAAGGTAGGCAAATAATATCTGATTATAGGGAACTGTCGTACATTTTCTGAATGATATTTCGAATGGATATTTAAAAAGCTAATTTAATTGTTCATGTCGGCCTGTTTACTACATGTATGTAGCTAATAAGTATTGCGACAAACGATGAAAAACCATCATTCTTCATTGATTTTTCATGTTCTTTTACATTGTTTTCACTTTTATCCAGATAGCCTTTATTTTGCGGTCCAACAACAACTCGACCCTTCTCGAAATGAATTCGCCGCATACCCTTCATAAATACTTTTCGTCTCCCTTATTCGAATAAAACCTCTGTGCCTGAAGCCATTTATTCGAATTTGAAAATTCATAGTAGTCGTTGAGGGTCAAATCCGAAGAATAGAGATGATAGACGGTAATTTTTAGCTCTATTAGTTGATTGTTGCCTTCGTTTTCAGCTACGTGTGACAGTGCGTATTGTCTTGGTAGAAGATCACTTTTTCATTGTCATGTGAGCAGACCAATGCGGTCTTCATCTACCAGTTCGACAACCATAGAAGTGTTATTTTTATTTTAGGAAATTAAAAACGCGATTACAGGAAAAGTATTCGAAATATCATATTGAAGTTTGTGTCCATCGAAGTTTGTGTCCATCTCATCTTCATGAAAAATTAAGGAAGGAATCGTTATATTGAGCACTTTGGCTGGATGAGCACGGAATATGCGCATGGAAATGTTGCTTTGGAAAATCATGATTTTCGAGACTTTGGCCAATTGTTTGCGTTTATCTTCGAAAATATGGTTCAAATTTATAATTATCTTTCGGTAACGACGTTTTTTACTCATTCGCCAAATTTGAGATCTAGGAGCACATTAATTCCTTCTTAAGGGGGTAGTCCTCTAAATAATATTTTCATATGGCAACTTTTTTTTGTTAGCTTGAAATGTTCTTTGGGATGTATATTTTATTTTATGCTTCATCCCATCTTTACCGGATACTTCGATCGTCCGTTATGAGGCGATATGCGAAAATGTGCACCGGCGCGCTGTGCGCGCTTCCGAACGAAAGCGTGCGTAACCCGAAACTTCAAACGCGTTTTTCTCGAAACGGTGTTCTAGAAATCGGTGTGTGTTATCCGCACATACGATTTTGATCGGACTTTGCGTTTTGCATTCACAATTGAATTATCTAGTCTCCTACGTAGC
>JANTBZ010052873.1:0-10099 GCA_024741255.1 Exechia fusca | reverse complement strand
AGACAATTTTCTGAGGACATGTCGAAAATTACAACATACGCCAATATCGCCGAAGGCCATCCAAAAACCCAATTTTGTATTTTAAATTCTTGATTAGTAAATGAAAGCACATTAGAAAATTGTATGTAGAAGGAGGGATTTTTTGGCTGTGGTCCAGTGTAATCTTTGTTTTAAATTTACTATCTATTTGGGCTACACGAGGTGGTGACGACAAGAGGTCACTTGTAAAAATTTGCCAGGGGAAAATCCCAAAGTTGCTGGTCGATTAATCGGCCAGTCACCGGAAATGGTTTAATACAATTATAGGTATTGTTGATGCGCGAACGACTCAACATTTTTGTTGTTTCCATAATATATGAATTACCAACATGGTCCCATCGTCCTATATCAACTACCTGAATGGTTCTCGGTATGCACTCGTAATCGCGATCCGGCGATGCCAGCGCCGCATTCGTCGACGACTTGCTCTCGTTGCGCACCGGCAACTCGGGCGGTCGTTCGTCGTCACGGCCGCCGCCGCCGCAGCCGCTCTTCAGCTCCGCGGCCAGCGTCTTCTGACTCTCCGCCGCAGGCGGCGTCACCGGTTCGTAGTTCTGATGATAATGGTGATGGTTCTTGCTGCTGCTGCTGTTGCTACTCGGGGTCGTTGTGTTGTTGAGCTTCCGCGGCGGTTTGTTCGGCACGATTTTCTGTGGCGGCGGTGGCGGAACTTGGGCACCCGTCGCCGATTGGATCACAATCGTTGTGGCCATCGAACTATTAGTGACACTCGAATCGCCCGACCACAGCACGTTCCGTTGCATCTGTCCCGATGCCGCCGAATCGACCGAAGAATTCGCTGTCGTCGTCGTCGTCGACTGCCCAGCCGCCTTCAAATGCCTCGCAATCACCCCACCGCCATGCGTGGATTGCGTCAGCGACGGCGGCAACGGGCTCCTCGATCCCGCCGCCATCGTCTCCACAGCGTTCATCTGCTCCTCACTACAATCCAACAGCTCATCCCGAATCCCCGGCAATTGCGGCTCGTCGGCTCTGACCACCGGCTCGCCGCTCATCAGCTTCTTCATAGTGCGCATCCGCGAGCCCATGCACCGGAACACCTCCAGCGGATGCACGTGCTCCAGACTGAATTCACCTTCGCCCGTCTCGCACTTGCGACCCGCCTCGAAGGTGAACCGGCCATCGCGGTAGCCGTACTTGCGGATGTAGCGATAGGGCCACTTGGCTGCCAGTTGATCGGCCGCCGCGATGGCGTCCAGCGGCGAATCGAAGGCGGAGGTGTCCAGAGAGACTTCTGATGGACTGCTGCTGCTGGACTTGAGCTGCAGTTCGGATGCGGTAAGGTGGAGGACGTAGGGCCGATGGGCGATGAGGGAGCACTTCTGGGAGGCTTCGGAGGGGACGAGACGGACGAAGAAGACGCCGACGTCGGCGTACGAAGAGCAGTAGAGGTCGTTGTCCTCTTCGATATGAAGGGCTGAAGATGCGGCTGAAAGTTGGGCGGCGGCTCGAACGGAGGGCGCCTTGTTCTGGAAGGCGACGGATTGGAGGGCGCCCAGCCAGAGCTTGAGGTCGTCGGCGGAGAGCGTTTGCAGGGTGAGCGCATCGGTCTTGGTGACGATGTGGATGAGGGGCGCGGGCGGGCCGGGTTCGTGGGTGATTTTGACGCAGTTTTCGAGGGTAAGGATTTTGGGTGAGCGCGTGTCGCCGTCGCCGGGGGCGTACAGTTCGAGACGCTCGATGCCGTGGCGGCTGGCGCGGAAGAGCAGAGCGTTCTTTTGGGTGCCGGTTTTCTGTTGGGTGGAATAATTGGTTAATTGATTAATGTTAACAAGTAACAAAAGTCTAACATTTATTTATTTATTATATGATATTATTTTGATAACGAGCCATTAATTCATTCCGATCACATTACACCCATGAAAAATGGTTATATCGACTGAAGGATTGCCTACTTTCATATTGACGCATTTAATAACACAGATAAGATATGATACGAAAACATATCGATACACAAACTGTATTTTTCACAATTATCCATAATTAAAAAAACATATTATACAGCATAACTATACGTTGTATTCTACCAATTCAAAACTCGTGCACGCCACTTGAGATCATTATTAGTTCTGCTGGTCGACGATGGGAAAGGTCAAGTGCACGCACGCACGCAACATGAGGCCAACCGACATTCTGTGCAATCATAATCGGTGCATGAGCGCTGCTGCTGGTTTGTATGGCGGTGTCTCGTAAGCGACTCGAGACAAATTACCGCTGCAATGCCGCGCTGCATTCGTTGTATTAGATGCAGCGCGAGGAACCCTTCTCATATGTTGTGTACACAAAACACGACGCACCAGCCGTGCTGAAGCCGATGTGAAGGCTATTGTTGTTTGTAAACCAAACATCGCGCGCATACCACATTATGTTTCGTATGCTATATACTAGCCAGATAAATCATAGCTCAATTTTCAACGCTACGGCGGCAAAGAGCCATTTAGCACAATAGAAGTGTCTGCGCGTGTATATATGTTTCCAAAGTGTGACACGACACATTAGTTTCACCCGAATTTTTCAATCAACGGAATTATTATTTCGTCTGCGCAGCGCCGCCGTTGAGTAGGATTGGTTTTGATATAATTTATTCGACAACCGCCAGCCGAACGACGACGGTGGCGATGGCATTTCCTGAATGCGACGACGACGTGCCGTTTTCAGTGTGTTTGCCTTTCACGACAAAGCGACCGAACCACCACACCACACAACGGCCAAACGACAGCAACGTGGTTGCACACGATCGGGTGTGCACATGAGTGGGGCCAGAACATTGGAGATAATATCAATTATGGAACAATAAAATTCGAATGAATCGAACCAGTCGATTCGTATACCTCCTGATAAAAATATGAAAATCAATAACATTTTAGTAATGTAAAGTGGGGCAAGTTTTGCGGGTGGGAAAGTTTTGCCTCGGCCATTTAAAGAACTTATTTGTTATTTTTCGATTAAGAATTTTATAGTTTTGGACTCAATCGACTGGAGGCAAAACTTACCCACCTTACCCGATACGGAGCAACACTTTTCAGCAAAAATATAGCCATTTTGATTCAAAATAACAGACGAGGGAGCTCCTCAAACGTTCAGGTCAAAGCTTGCCCCACAATACCCTGGGTGTTGATTCCTTCAATTTACCGAAGAGTCAAGAAAGGCTACGATCGTTGGATCGATGTGCTATCTAATCACATGGCATCTTTAGAACCGAAACCGATTATGAAGCCCTGCTACTCAACAAATACAAGAAGTGTATATTCAAGGGAGGCCAACACATGTCATGGGTAGTGATGTATGTGGAAAGAATGCGGAAAGATTGCCAAATAATCGCATACGTCGCTTCAGAAGAGCGATCGATAAAATACGAACAAAACTTCGTCTGTGTGATTGATTTATGTTAATTTCTTGTGTACCGTTATTCGGCATATTGTTGTATGCATTTTTCGGCATCGACATTAATTGTCATCCTCATAAAACCTTAAACTCCCGGCTACATGAGACAAGCTCATCGGCAAAATACGCGCTGTGGCACTGTGACCGTACGTGTGCAAGTGTTGTGTGTTTGAATTTGATTTGTGTGTGTGCCATCGTTTATATCGCGCGGTACACACAGACACACACTTTTTTCGGGACTCAGCGCCGCATTATGTGCACACTAATGTACACATAATATTTATATTATGTACAAAGAACGCACGCGGTAATCCGACATTATACGAACTTACATACACACGCACGCGCACGCATACTCTCGCTTGATGTCGGAATGTCGGCGGCATGCTGCACATATGATATATATACACAGGTAAACGTTCGCGTCGACACAAAACTCGCGTGCGCCGGCAGCGCTTGCTGTTTGGTTGCATGCGCATTTTTTCCGAACTGTTTTCGCGCGTGTGTGATTGCTTGAGGTGAACGCAACAGCAGCAGCCACAAACCGGGCACAAGCAAACAAAGTCAAACCGATCCAAATCGCATAAAAACATCGGATTACAAGCAAACAAAAATGTAACAAGCGAGACTGATGACTGATGAGGCTCATGAGATTGTGCGTGTGGCGGCGATTTGCTTCATGTCGCACGTTCAAGTTTCAAGTTTATCAATCGGTGTCGCCAACGTCGTCAATTTCTCTCGTTGCGAATTGTTGTAGCCCAATGCTGCTGGCCTCAAAGTTCAGCGCGATTTGCGATAGCGAGCGCGCATGCGATTTGAATTTGTCGCGGCTCGTGTGGCATTTCTGGGAGAGCGTGATAATATACACACACACAAAACAAACAATGATAATACACAAACGGAAGGGTACTACACGATTGAAACATAAAATTTAACTTGTTAGACTTTAATTAATAATCTTTTGAACTAAAGTTGGGAAATACAAAATGAGCGGATGCAATGATTGATAGTGCAACAAACAATTATTCAACGTGATCATGTATTTTTGTAGTTGAAGATATTTATAGAATTGGGCGGATGTTTATATGCGCATGCCAAATTTTTCGAGATACTGGCCTTGATGCAATTTAAATCGGCTGATAAAACAATTAGCAGAAACCACCATGAAATATTTATAATATGTATCAAAAAGAAACGCACAGAGACCAACAGAGACCTACTTTCACATTGAACTACGTGTGTCTCCCCTTACATGATAGAGTGAAGAGGGGATAATTTTGCAGGAAGGGTCCTTGAAAAATGTAGATATTTTATTGCATACATCATGTGTCATTCATCAAAGTCTTTTTATAATTACAGACTTTTCGCGCTTACTATGCAACATTTACACTAAAGTACTCTTATGGTTGGTTTGAATGAAACATGTATTCCAAAATAGCCAATATTATAATTTATAAACCAAAACTGTCCAAGATTTTCGGAGAAAGGGATGAAAATAATAAATATAATAGATGTGAGAAGTGTAATAGTTAACCTTCTGAACTGTGAACGGTATTGCTTACACCATCATATCGTCTCAACACTCGTAGGAATGTACGAAGCGCGTGCGCGTGAGCTAGCGCTCCAAAAACGCATACGCTCAGACGATGCGTAATGCGTAATGTAATATAGCATCGCGAAGATTACATGAATGCTCGCGAGTGTGTCATCGTCATCGGTCATCGTCATCACTTCGCGGCATCGCGGTTCAAAGAAGTGCGTATCCCGAGCATTCCCAACCGTGTAATATACTATATACTCGACCACATGCGTAAGCAGTTTTTCTCGATAAGAGCTCGCCCGATCCATTCACGTGAGTGTGTGTGTGGCCACTTGACCACAATTGATTCACGCCACAACACAATTTTACGCGAGCTGGCGGCGCGTTCTTCACACAAAGAACCTTTGTCACACGACAAACATACACATGCAAACAATTTGCCTAACATGTGAAATAACGTATGTATGGTAAAGTGAGGTCATGTTTGCAGGTTGGTATGTTTGGAAAAGGATATTTTAAATTATACCAACCTGTCCGCACTTCACTGTACTTGAAAATACAAATATTCGTCATGATGGTTGATTTTGATTATATATATTTTATCATAATAACAATCACAATAACATATTCAGGGCAAAGCTCGCTTGAATATATTTTGATGTGTTTGTTAACATAAAGTAATCGCAGTTCCGATTTGGGTTGTGAGTTTTTCTTCGAAATCCATACGGTATCCTGGAACTCGATATTGGTTACCTTGCTACTCTCCATATACAAAGGAGGGTTGTAGTGTCGATTAGCATGAGAAATAGTCGGAAAATGTCCCACCTTACCTTTATGTACATTATTAAATAAAGTGCATAACCTAATATCATTACCTTTTTTGAGATCAGCGAGAAACCCGTCTGCGTGGGCACAATCAGGTGGCCGCTCAGCTCGGGCACTTCGGCGTCCATTGTGCTGATCGTGTGCGTTCACTGGCTCAATTGTGTGTGAGTGTGTGTGTGTGTGGGTGTGTCTTTTGTCAACACCGTCGCTGTGCGATCGTGCGTGTACAAAACAAACTCGACGCGATTGCTCAACACAGTGCAGCACAGAAGTCGGAGTGCACGTGTTCCGATCGCTAGTGCTGGCGGGCGCCAACACAAAAACACCCGCGCACAAACACACACACCGATCGCGGGACAAAACACGAAGCGCGCGCGCGACTTACACTTTCTGGTTTTTCCGTGCGCAGATCAGCGAAACTCAAGCGACCGAAACCGACCGACCGATCGCGCGTTGCTGCTGTTAGGCCGCACAACTGGTTCGATCACAGCGTGTGTGTGTGTTCCAGCTGCCTCTCGACGTTGGCGGTGCACACGGTTGTTCGATCGGACGTGGAACAATCGAATTGCAATTCGCATGCACATTTTTTTGTGAGGCCCTTCTCGCCGATCACCGATGATCGTGCGTTGTTGGGCAGACGTGAATATTCGAATTAATAATTCCGCCCGTATGCGTGATCGTGTGTGCACTGATATCGCGTCCCCAGAGAGTGTGCGCGAAAGTCTCAAGTGTGTGTATGTGTGCGTTTCGACATTCACTTGGGCGCATCAACGGAAGACGACGGCGTCGATGAGAATTCTGCGTGTCGTAGCGAAGCAGACTCGAAGTCACTGACTTTTATCACATACGGTAGACGACGGCGGGGCAACAGCGTCACTAACACACATACACACAGGCGAGTTAGCTGCTGCTGCTGCTGCTGCTGGGCGGGAGAGTTGTGCTGATCGAATCTCTGCCGAATTTCGTCACACACACATTCAGTGTAGATCACATCCACACGAAAGCACGCACGCACACGGTCAATTGGAGCTAATTGTGACGATGTGGGACACAAGCACAACTCTGAAATTGTTGTGTTATATTCACGGGTGCACACTTGCAAACTCACACACACACACACTCACTTACAACGATACCAGCCACATAGGGGAGGCACTTGTTGATTTTGTTGTCGTATAAGCTAGAGCTGACTGTTTGCTTGCGTTCACCGATTACGATCGCGCACGGTATTAATGTGTTGTTGTGTCTGCGCGCAGAGTTCGCGTCGATGGTCTGATCGTTGTCGTTAGGACAGAGCCAGATTACTGCTGACTGCTGAACGTGTTGTATTGGCACATCATCACATGTGAGTGTGTGTGTGTGCATGTGTCTGTTGAATGGCACAAAGAAGAACGAAGGTGTCGCGTATGTGAGTTTGTGTGTATATGTAGAGTGTATATTTGGGGAGTGGAGCGACGACGCGACTATAATACGTGTGTGTATAAGTGTATATATCTACATGTCTCCAAGCACAAGATCTGACGAAATGCGACGACGACGAACGACGACGACGACGACGATGGCACTCATGCGTGCTGGCTGCGCGGAGCGTTGTCTTCGACTGATCGCAGTGATCGTGCGTTGTGCGTCGCAACCGAGCAACGCACGCACACAAACACACTAGCGCGAGAGAGCTCCGCCGAACGAAGAACCAGTTTTGTATGCGCACGAGCTTCGTCTGTGCCGCTGAGACTGTGATAGGTGTAGTACATTATATTGAAAATTTAATAATGCTGTATGGGTATGGGTATGGGTATGGGTATGCTCTGGCGAGTGGGTTTGTTTGGAATACGCGGAACGAGGTGCTGGTTAGAGACCTTTAATCGAGAACGGACATATTTTCGTTAACACATCATGAGCATTATATAGGCGGGAGTAACACAATCAAACACATCTAATCTAACGCACACCCGTTTTAATGAAAAAATGAATGGATAAATCACTACGATCGGCCGATAAAGTGGTTCAGTTTGTCAAATCAGAGCATCACTATTGCGCCGCTTTGTCCGTTCTCTTACTCTGAGGTTCCCTAGTGCTGTATGGTGTTTGAGAATACCAGACAGAACAGGGTGGTGTGGGGCTGTAGGGATGTTTGGATCGGCCATAAATTTTGCTCAACATAATTTCGAATTAATAATGTCATAAATAACAATGGATCATTAATTAATAATGTCATTTGCGATGATTTAAATGCTTTGAATAAGTCATAATAAAAGTCCAAAGATTTCCACCCGGACGATGAAAATAAACGGAAGTGCAATTATGATAATAAAAAATACCGTTTTTGCGATCTCGTTATATCCCTAGTGCTGTATTGAATAATGATAACGAGAACTCCTCTCACAGCTGTTGCTCTCTCATTCTCAACCAAGATCGTATTTTACACTCACTCAGTGTTCACCACCAGTGCGTGTCATATGAAATGTATATCACTTAAAAATCATAACCGTTGGTAATAATGGTTTATTTGAATTCGAATGATAGCACAGACATTGCGCTGCAAGTCTAGTAATGTGATTTAGTCACACAATATTTATCCGCTTACTTGATTCGAATGTAGGTCAATCAACGCGAACTTCCGGCATCCTCAGCACCTCCCCCAATTCACCTGTCCGTATAGTTAGTGCTGTTTTGTTATACCAACAACACTGTTGCGTTTCCAACATTTAGAACCATCCGTCACCGCCCCCCGACAAGTGTCAATTTCGACCTTGAACTCAACGCGTGTTATCGGACGCCGAATATTCCGCCTACTCCATCCTCACGCTTCAGTCTAATATGCAAAGTGACACGACCGCATGTGCGACAGTTTGCGACGTAATATACTGTATTGATACATTGAGCGATATTGTGCGCTCGGAACATTTATCATCCGACAGGCGATTAGGCGATACCACAGAGCCGAACGTTGCGATGGCGGTTACTTGTAGCGTCAACTGAGATAGCGAAATATTACAAATATGTAAATATATACATTTGAAAAGTCAAGTTAAGTTAAAAGGAGTTTTACGTGCCTTGAGAGTGTGAACCGGGTGTTCTTTCGTAACTCAGGTGACGCTACAAATCGACCGAACACGTTTGATTTATTAGCCACGATATTGTTCGCACGCAGCAAGGTCAATCGAGTGGTGTGAGTTGGTGTGGGTGTCAGTTCGATGGTCGGCTGTCTAATGTAAATATATGGGTCATTTGTCCCTTCTGGTGGTTATATGACGCCAATCGATATTTGTAATGGAGAAAGTGTCGGAGAACTAGTTGTGTGTGCTTGCGTCTTGAGCTCAGTCACCTTCTCGACCTCTCACTCTAATTTCTGATCAAACGCACGCGCTTATGTAGGAGTCGTCGTAATTACCATACAGCCAAGAAAGCTCGAATGGAAATCAGAGACTGTAGCTTGAAATCAGAACTCATTTCATTGAACAAATATAGCTTGGCTACTTTCAGTATTAACCAATTTGATATAATTTTATGTTCGCAAGGTACTAGTTTTAGCAGCATCATATGTAGTCAAGGACTTTTCATGATTTTTCTTTTTCATATGATGAAAATACTCTGCCCTGAATAAGTGTAGACACGCGTAGTCCTGCCTTTTTCGAATTGAGAGAATTAGTGCTCAATTTAATAACCTTTGATTGCTAGTAATTGATTACAAACCACTCCACTATCGTGTTTTCATATTAAAATGCTGTTTACAGAAAAAAAAACTTCATACATCAACATCGACTCGATCGAACCTTCGTTCATATGCGTGCTCAACCACTAATGTAATGCCACCCACCCAAAACACAGCCATCCTTAAGCTATGGTCTATACTACGACACTACAAACTATAATATCCCGTACCTCGGCCTGGCATTTGCACACGTAGTCGAAACGACACGCCGACGTCGTCAACGGCGACGTTTACATATCCAAGTCATTGACGGCGCGAGGGCGCGAGCCAGCGGGTGCGGCAACTCGTGCTCGTGTGCGTCGTAAAAATACCACCATCACCGGTCGCCACCCCACACATCAGCGTCACCACAACACACGGCACACGCACGTTCAGATTGGCCCAGTATTTGGAATACTTTCCTCAGTATTTTTTGTATTTTATTCGAAATATTATAAGAATTCAACATGTCAATATTAATTTAACATAACGAATGGACTGTGTGTTATATCCAAGGCCCGGAAGTTAAGGGGAAATCCCTTTTTTTCCTGTTCATCCTACAGAACATTTGTAACCACGATTATGCGTCACGTTTCCGT
>JANTBZ010052862.1:0-10102 GCA_024741255.1 Exechia fusca | reverse complement strand
TAAATGCTTGCCTTTATACCGATTTTTGTCAGCATTTTCGTAAATATTGCCGCCCAAAATATTTGTTTGTAAATGGATGTACTGAAGGGGTGTCCACAACCTGTGCAATTACACACAACTGGGTAAAGTGGGCAATTTTCTAAAAATGATCTGCAATTCTTTGGTCAAAACTTTTTAATTAAACTTGATGATATCATTAAATATATTACATTTCATTCACTAAAATGTATGACACTTCCTATTTTGTAGTTATTAAAAATTGGATTTATCTGCTTTATTTCAAATGTTACGGGGGTGTTCACAACCAACAGCGGCTATGTCCACAACTAGTGAAACTACCCTACATCCATTTTACACCCAAAAACTTATTTTGGGCGGCTATACGAAGCAAATTCATTGCATTTCTCATATTGCAGATACAATTCTGTATAGTGGCCGGCAATTAATTCGGCCTCCATGAGTAGTAGCCTCTTGATTTCCCATGAAGAATGGACTACTGCATGTGAAATAAAAGGTTAATCAAACAAATATTGACATTAATCTTCATCCGATATCCAGTATAGTGATGTTTATATAATTTCGCAGAAGCCGTTGGTAATACCCATGAAAACCGTTCATAAAAATGTAATTGGAATGTTTCATTATTATAGGTATTTTCGGGGGTGTCCATAACCGGTTGAATTTTTCAATTTTGTAAAAAATCAAGATTTTTTCAACGTTGAATAACTTTTAAGGTATCAACTGAATCGAAATATTTTCTTTCTATTAATATACAAATAATTTCAACCACGATTATGCATTCCGACTCGACTGCGGGCAGCACGCGGGCAGCTATACTTTTAATTCGGCCTTTTAATTAGCCTTTCAAGCGAACCAGCTAGACGAAAATATTTTTAAGCGCAAGAAAGCAATGTTTTTTTTAATTATTGAAAAATAATGGTTTTTAGACCTTCTAACTTTTTTGACACTATTTCACAATCCAAAAACGTAGTCTTTTAGGCCCTGATGTCCCGGCCTTTCATTTATCACCCAGACTTATCAACCCATGTGTTACACAAAACGTATGCTGCCGTTTGTTCGCGCTGATATGTACGCTCTAATGACTGTGGTCGGCCACAGCCAGCGGAACCCGCACCCCCACACACACACACACACACACACGCACACAAAATCGGCGTCCAAACCCAAAAATCACATCACACACAATCGCTCGCGCGGTTGCCGGAGCGGATATAATCTGTGTCGCGTGGGAAAAATCGCATCGCTGGCGCTTTGGCCGGCGGCCAAATTGGGGCCGATACGCCGCCTGTGTGCGACTTTTGATGGTGTCAATCATACTGTTAGCGAATAAATGATGCGATTAATGTGTGGTGATTGGATAAATGGTGATTTGCATGAAAGTGTCAACTACGCGGCGATTTCACAAATTAACTCCGATTTATTTGAATTTGAATACAACGGGCCGTTGCACTGACTTCATTGGTCGGCATCGCAGAGCATCGACTGAATTTGTGGCTTCGTACTTGCGCTCGTCTGGAAAGCGATAACGTTACGTTACGGTAAGCCTCGCTCGCCATTCATAAATTCCAAATTCCAATTAGTCGCACCTGCGTTTCGGATGACGCTCTCTCTCTCGCCATTCATAATAATTTCGTTTTAGCTTCGCGATCGCGTGCGTACACTCACTCCAAACAAAGTGCGTTTGTTTGGTGTTTCGTGTTCTATTTCGTCCGTTTTTAATCCGCCCGCACACGCCACCATGGACTCGACTGCGCTGTCCTTTCGCTGCCTGCTGCTGCTGACCGTCTGCGTCGGATTTGGTGAGTGCGGTCGTGGCGTCATGGCGCAAGTTGTTTACATTTTACATTCGATGCTGAGACCTGTGACACAGCAGCTCAAGTTGATTTGGGAGTGGTCGGTCGCACTGGATTGATGTGCAACATACCGCGTGTTTTTATGTGTGTACGATCGAATGCTATAATGAACGGGTGATCGTCTAATTTCTGCAGCCAAAATGTTATAATGATACATCTTAAAATGTTAAAGTACGAAGCAACTATACAGTGCTGAGTTAAACATGTCGATGTTTGTGCCTAAATAAAAAGGGATGAATTTTGAAACGAATTTTAATTGGAGATTAAAAAATTATATATTTAAAAAAAACCGAGAAAACATGGATAATGTCGAAACTTCGATATCGATTTAAAGAGTGAAAGGTAGACAATGTTATTTCTAGTTGGACTCAAATTCGGCGTATGAGTTTATATACCGTCGTCAAATAAATGTCAATTCGAGCCATATGTATATATTGAAAGAAAAACGCGAACAACATAATTTTTCAGCAATTTTCATGCCCATTTTCCTTGCACATCCGGCCTAAGTTATCGATCGGCAACGGACTTTTATCTTTAGCGCTTTTTAAACAGACATGGCGCCTTGTGATAAACATTTATTCTTATCGACGGGACACGCACTTCGCACTTCACAGCTCCGGATGCGATCCACACATTCTCATGAAGATGAGAGAAATGATTCGCTAACGAGTAATACGATGTTTTATATATATCTCTGATATCTCTGTAGCTAACGTGTAGCTAACGATAAATATAATAGTTTATCTCTGTTATATCTGATAATAATTTTACTTTAATCGCGCTTTGAAATCCTATTTCTGAGGTTGTTTAACTGGTATGTGTACGATGTACGATAGAATGCTAATGAACGTCCTATTTCTGTACAGCCGTCTCGATCCGCTGCTACCAGTGCTCGTCGGAGCAGGACCCGAAGGGCATCGACAGCTGCGGCGCGTACAAGCGCTTCAACAAGACGCAGCACATCGCGATCGAGTGCAACAGCGATGAGTCGCACATGCCCGGATCGTTCTGCATGAAGGTGGTGCAGCAGGGGCCGCGCGGGTTTATCTGTGAGTGTGCAATGGGAATGCGGTGCGATCATATTGACCGTTGAAGTCAAAATCGACTCACTCTGATCAAATAGGACTGTATTCACAGTATAGAGCTAGAATGTTCGTTTCAATGATAAAATGGGATCAAGATCAAACTCAGATATCTCAGCTTAAATTAATAGTAAATTAATGTGATTGTGTCATTTCAATTGAATATTCAAGATTGCTTCAGAACTAACAGGTAGTCCGGAAAGTCCGTGTCGTTTGTTAGTGGGGCACATTTAGATGAAATTATTTCCGAATTATCAACATAGTTCTATTGAAGGTCGATACTATGAATTTTGAGATCTTCCAACTTTTCGATGTCCTCGGTATAGAACGATTTCTTTTTTGCCTCAAAATATGCCTTTTCCTGCAATATCTCCTTCATTGGTACTAATAAGTCTCTTTTTCCAGTTATAATATTTCAGAGGTCTGGAAACAGAAAATAGTCGATAAGAGCCATATCCTGATAATACCGTGAATAAGGTCGCAATTCATAGCTCTTTCCATTGATTTTTGCCATTGTTTCCAGCGACATGCGAAATTGCATATTGTCTTGGTGGAACATAACATTTGCCCTCGCACTGTGAAGCGTTTCTTGTACATTTTGAGCATCAGGGGCTCCAGACATTTAATTTATTAGTCTATGTTTGTTGTCTTTCCTTTCACAGGTAGCCGATGTAGAATAATCCTTCTCAGTCTCGAAATAAAAACGCCAACCGACTGTTGTGTTTTTGTGAACTTAGGAGAGGCTTTATCCCTCCTTGATCACCTAGATGACTACCAATTGGACTCCGGAAAGTGGTGATGGTGTCATGAAGTATTAATTGTCACTAATTTATTAAATAAAGAAGCTGAACAGCGTTCGATCACCCCAAAACACTTCTTAGAAATAACATCACGTTTATATTTTGGTCGATTTGTACAAAGAGCTCTTTCATGTCCAAAAAAATATCCAAGACAAGATCCAACATTTTTTATATTTTCTGTAGGGTATCATCGATTTTTATCAACCGTGCTTTTCGGTATTCCGGACTTATTTTGTGGACTTCTAAATGTTTTAGTATGTAACTTCCACATTTGGGCGCCTAGTATGAGCATCATCGATCTTTAGTGTCCAAATGGCCAGTACGGAATTTGAAAAAAAAAACAATTTTCCAATATGAAAAAAATGTGTTTCACAAAGACACGAAAAACGATGTTTTCTATTCCAACGTTGCTTCTATCAAAATTAAATATCGAACGAACCAATAGTCCTATAGGTGTCAATTTTTGTTTTGTGTCGTTTGAAATATGTTGAATTTTCATAAATAATTTAATCTAAAAAATGTGTCCTTCTACCAAACGACACGGACTGCCTGTGAGTTATAGCTGATTTCGTGAAAGTGTCACATTCGTTAAATAGTTTTTTGTTTTTCGAGACGGCATAACAGGTCTTGAATAAAATAATGATCGTCTGTATCTGTTGGGAAATGTAATGTTTTAGATTTTTTGTAATGCTATTTTTCATTGAAATATTCCAGTTTATTTGGAAAAATACGCATGCCCTTTCAATCGGACAAATCCCGCATATACTTTAAAAACATATATCATTTTATTGTGGTTTTAAGACAGGCTCTCGAAAAAAGTGACCGATTGAAGGTGCACACATTTTGAAACGACGTTCCTAGCAGAGTGCCGACAGTTTATACATAAACACTTTGCATTGAAAAATTGTCGGGAGCGAAATTGAATGAATAAAATTAATTTAGTTTTTGAAAATCGGTTGAAAAATACCACCTCAACGGTTGTTTTACTCTGTTTGCTTTACTCACTCTGAAACGAGAACAACCACCGCCGATAGAAGAACGCCTCATTCGACTTCGGCTTCTTGCTCAGCACAATGGCCGTGAACTGGAACTCGCGCCTGATGTTCAGCTGATTGCGCACAAACAGCTTGCGCCTAATGTTCCAATACGTCGCCACATCCGGATTGATCAGCGTCGCCGAGTTCAGGTACTTGAGCATCTGATCCGTAGACTGGGCGGCCGGTTTCGTCGGCGATTGCGGTCGCAGCGAGCGCATTGCCAGCGGCCGCGAAGCGGCCAGAATCGTGTTGTGCGCATACTCGTAGACGTGCTGCACGCACCACGATTCCAGGCCGAGATGGTGCTGCTCGTGCACGATCGGCGACTTGTTGGTGTTCTGGTGGGCGGGCAGCGGGATGATGTCGAAGGTGCATCTGACGGAAGGGAAGCAGGCAGGGAAAACAACGGATATTGAATCGATATTTGAATCTTGTCGTTCATGCCACAATGGCACAATGCGCGCAATCAGTAGCGGAACTAGGGTTGAGATAGAGGGTGTTAATTTCGTATATCCATATTTTGCAAGCAGGTGGTGTGCAGACAATTTATTTTGATAGGAATGTTCAGAAATCTGGTTCGACTCCTATCTTTTATGCAGAATACATTGATTTCATTGAACAAATTGAGCATAATTTGTATCTAGCCACCGGCCCGAAGTGCCTTAGATTTTTAAATGACAGCTCGAACCGTTCTGTCCATTTGGACACCTAAACTTATCTGAGTACCAGACGCCCGAATGTTGCAGTTACCGACGAAAACATGAACAAAAATCCACAACATGATTTTGGAAGACACAAAATATGGTTGATGGAGATTGCTGATACCCTTGAGATATGAAGTAAAAGGTTTGAACATTTCTAAGATATGTTCTTGGTCAAGCGAAAGATCTTCGTAAAAACTATGCCACGCGAACTCTAAATCAACCAAAATAAACACGATTTGTTATTTCGGAGCAGTGTTTTTGTACCGAACGCGATTAGGCTATTTTTTCTGACAAGGGATGAAACATGCCACATTTACTGCTGTTTGAAGTTTTATCGGCAGTCATTTGAGTAAACATGGCTCTATGAAGCCTCTCCAAAGTTCACAAAAACACAACAGTCAGATGGTCTTTAGTCCCAGAAGGAGTATTCGTTATTGGCTACCTAAAAAAGGAAAGACAATATTAATTGTCTTTAAATTCAATTTTTGGAGTGCCTGAAGTCTAAATTGGCCAAGATACGCTCCACATGGCAAGGAAAATATGCTGTTATACAAAGAAAATACACAGTTTCACAGGACGCTGAAAAAGATGGCCAAACTGAAAGAAAAAGCTATGAATTTTTGGACCTTAGCGACTGTTTTATTTCTTAAGACCTCTGAAAAATGCTAGATAGAAAGAGACATATCACCGATGAAATGTTATCGCATGAAAAATATCTCTTTTGAGGACAAAAAGAAAACGTTCTATACGTTGGGCATACATAAGTCGTAAGATCGCTAATTTTTTATATATCGTCTTTTCAATTGAACAAATAATTTTATCTAAAATATAAGTCCTACTATCTAACGATGCGGACTTTCCAGCCTGCCTGTTATATTCATTTTGTTATCTAAATCTGTAAATTCATATTTAGGGCTTGTTTCAGGCAGATATTTTGTCTATTTTCAATTATATTTGATTGCTGTTCATCACGAGCTAATGAATCCATTCTGAATTTATTCGATGGTTCAATTCTAATTTATGTAGCCCTTTTAATAACATATGTATTTCCGGACTTCCGCAAAACTTCTAATAACATCTTCGAAGTGGTTGAAATATTATTAGGGTTTCAAGGCAAAAGCCATCAAATCGTGGTAGTTATATCGAGACAATTACATATACAATCCCCGCTTGCCACGGAAAACATAATGTTATTGCTGAATGATCATTTTCTTTCTATTCTGCTAAGGGGGTAGGGGTGGCTAGATGGCCAGGTCCTGGGTCCACTACTGCGCGCAATTCATGTATTTTTTTTATTCAAAATGTACTTTTTAAATCAAAGCTATAGGAAGCTAAGCAATTTGAAGTTGAAAATTGAAGGACAAAAATGATGAAAATGATCTATGACTCGGATATTGAAACAAAAAATACATATAAGTCATTTTTGGAATTTGCAGTGAACTCTTTTCTTTTCAATGATATAGAAATTTTGAATTATTTCCAGTAAATTCTCATGCATTTCAGTGATTCCCGAAAAACATATCTACTATTTATGGAAAGGGCTATATAGTAGCTTGATAACGGAAAACATAATGATATGGCTGAATGATAATGTTCTTTCTTTTCTGCTAAAGTGGGTGGGGGTGGCAAGGTGGCCTGGTCCTGGGTCCGCTACTGCGCGCAATGCATGTTAGCAGCGAGTTTTTAGAGTCGGTGATTTGGCGTGGCCTTCAAAACCGCACGCTCGTGCACGCGCGCGCCAACACTCGAAAAACCCTAAAATGCGCCACTTGAACATGCACCGTGCGCGCATACTTCAGAAAACACACACACACGCACACTCGAACAAAACGTTACTCGCGCTCGCTATTCCACTGCAGCCGCCTGCAGCGCAGCCACGCGACAGAAAGTGCACACATGCAAAATGCATACACTACGCACACGCTACTCACAGGTCAGGGTCCTTGTGGAAAACCGCATCGATTTCGTTGATGATTTTCTCGCAAACCGTGTGATGATCAAAGTCCATACTGAAGCTGCTGTGCGGTCTGCGGGCTGCTGGCTGGTGGAGTGCGTGTGACACGACTCTGCTTCAGAAACACTGCTCGTCGCGAGCGCGCGGGATGTCCACTTAAATTGATTAATTGAATTGAATTGTAACTTGTGCGGTCGTGGAATATTATGTATGCGTATATGTGTAGCAAGCGCAGAGTGTTGTTGACTATGCGTTGAACAGAATGAGCGACGATGGGTGGCCTCGATTCAGTAGGCAGCCAGGCAGCAGATAAACACAATAATATACTGATTTCAAAGCTAAACAACGACGACGTCGCTGAACGCGCAAATATTCGCTACACACAAAAAACGAACACAAACGCACAAGTGATGTTGCGGCGGTTGTTCCACGACGGTGGTTGAACAGCTGGCGCGCACGGTTTTCCTACGAATGGGCTCCAAACAGCTCGGCAGCGGTCGGTGGAGCTTCAACCAAACCAAAACCACAACACGCGCCGTCGTCGGACGGACGGCGGACCGATATAGAATCGACGAGAGACGCGCCCGCGATAGAGAGGCTCGCGAGCGTTGACATTGACACACACAAACACACACTCGAGTTTGTGCACGCGTGCTCCACGATGCCTCGCACAGACGGGGAGCAGCGTGATTGGCACGTGGGCCCAAGCGTGTAGCGTGCGAGGAGGGGATATTGGGGGGCTCGCTGGAAGGAAAGCGGCCGATTTTCCTATGTAAACGTGTGTAACTTTCGGAGCCGAACCCCAGAATCTCCTATGCTACGCTCTCTGCACACTCTTTTGAGTTTGACAGTCGATCAGCTGATCGAATCGTTCTCTTTCTCTTTGGCTCTCCGTCGCGTGTGCGCCTCTCAGTCTCAGTGTGCTCCGTGTATTTTGACATTTATGTCGCATTTGGTTTACCATCAAACTCGCGTTGTCGCAGTTCCATATATCAGCTGTGTTGAAATTCCGCTATCAAAATCTCGCGGGCGCCTCATCAAGTGACGCTCCAAAGCAAACCGATCGTTGACTAAACTCATCCTCCCCTATCGCAGTGGCAGCTTCCACATCCGGCAGCATGGCAACGAGAGTGGTGGCCACGGCCACGGTGCGAGCGATCAACCGGAAACTGCAGCCGATGCGGGCGGCCCTCACACTGGTATGCGTGTTGTTATGAAATCCGACCAACGAAACTGCGCGATGCGCCAAGCCACCCACTCGTGTCTCAGTCAACCATACTAACTCATACTAACTCATTCCAAATTCCACAGACCCCGTCCGCGGTGAGCCGCGTCAAGGAGCTGCTGGGCAAGCAGCCCGAAGTCATCGGCCTGAAGATCGGCGTCAAGCAGCGCGGCTGCAATGGGCTGTCGTACACACTGAACTATGCGACGGGCAAGGACAAGCTGGACGAGGAGGTGGTGCAGGACGGCGTCCGGATATACATTGACAAGAAGGCGCAGCTGTCGCTGTTGGGTGAGTTGGCGGCGATTGACCTTGACCGCCAGGCGATGGTTACGTGACGCATTTGTTGATGTGTTTTTCTGCGCGTTTTCAGGCACCGAAATGGACTTTGTCGAATCGAAGCTGTCCGCCGAGTTCGTGTTCAACAATCCGAACATCAAGGGCACCTGCGGCTGCGGCGAGTCGTTCAGTTTGTGAGCTGCTCTCTGCTGGATTGGCGGCGGAGATTTGGCGGCGGCGGCGGCGACGGTGTCGGGCGCCTCGATGTGTAAATTAGTGTGTATTTTTTCATGTACCTCCTCCCCACCTCGCGCGCAGCTTCAGCGGCGAATGCTGCTGCTGTCGTATAGCAAATGATGAGTTTTTAGGCGCAGTGCTTCGGGCTTCGTTGTGGTTTGGCTCAATCTCAGTACCCTTCTTGAATATATAAGCCGTATATATTTATAGTTGTCGAGTAGATATGAAGAAAAATATTGAAAATATTTGTGTTGGGTTTTATTACGTCTCTCACATAATAAGAGTTCGGACAAGTATCTAGTAATTAGTAATACACACTTCCTCATTATTGAATCGTTTATTCATGTTTTTTTTAAATGGATACCATTCTTTGAAGTGTTCTTCAGGTTCTGAGAAAATAAATGCGATTGCAGAAGTTCAATAGATCCGTCAAAAAACAATCATTTCATAAAATTATGCACACAAATCATGTATGGAAATATGGCCAGTTTTTTGTATGAAATAATGGGTAATTTTGAAAAAAAAATCTATCAGGACACAAGAATTTCGGCACGCCATGTGGCACGCCTTATTGTTATTAGTCCATCATAGTCCACCATTCGAAGAGAAATCCTCACCCTATAAACATGGTTCGAATGTCAGCGCCAATTATTTTTCACGAAGAATCCGCAGATTTCGCTTCGAAAATTTTAAAAGCTAATCACATTCACTTATGCTTGAGGACTTCTAACACATGTATCCATTTGGCTGGCCGAACATCTTGGGACACGGTAGACTTTTATCACAATTCCCCGTTTGCCGTTTACCCATACAAAAAATCTGTCCTTATTTCCATATACTACCTGGCGTCATAATAGTTCGCACACCTGGAAAATTGCATTAATCGTGTTCGCCCATCTATTCAGGGACA